>CAUYQG010202757.1:0-20394 GCA_963574415.1 Tarsius wallacei | reverse complement strand
ATTTGTCAGGAATCTTAACCATCGTGCGTCTGTATTCTATGTCCCACAGGACTTTTATAGCATGCTCATAAAAGTTTCATAACGGTCCTTCAGATTCTTGATTTGTCTTCTATTTTTTCATACTGTTATTTCCTACTGAATTACTTACTGGCGGCAAGACCCTCCTTTCTTTTAATTATGAGTTTTCCCAAGAATTAGGTCTCTCACATACTGTTTATATGATAGTTTTTTGAGTTGGAGTCCCACTGGAATCCAGTAGCATGCTCACAGCTACCGCAGCCTCCACCTGCTGGGCTCAGGCGATCCTTCTGCCTCAGCCTTCCAAGTAGGAAGCACACAGCACCCAGCTAATTAACCCAGCTAATTTTTTTTTAAATTGTAGACACGTGATCTTGCCATGTTGGCCAGGTTGGTCTTGAACTTCTGGACTCAGGCAGTCCTCTCACTTCCACCTCCAAAAGTGCTGGGATTACAGGAGTGAGCTGCTGTGCCCGGTCTGTACTATAGATTCTTTAAATCTCAACCATCATTCAAACCTTGGGTTACAAACTTCAGCCTATAACATTTAAAATCTTCCCTCAAATCAAAGTGGCAAAACTTTCTTCCGTTATTTTCTTCTTTCATTCTTGGAATAAGATTGGAGTATGAAATTTTAAAGTAAGTAAACCAAGAAAAATTTAATGATATATTAAACCCAGAAAAGTTAAACACTAACAATGATAATGGCCTACCGATTCAGGCTATTAGAAAGGGTAAAAGCCAGAGCAGGAAGCATCTCATGTCCTCTCAGAATGAACAGAAACAATCTTTATTGTCTTTTAGGTGAACTGTCTCAAGTAACTCCACCTGGGAAAAAAAATATATCTTGCTGGCTTTTATCTCCAAAGAAAACGCTGCACACACTGCCTTCCTCAACCTCTCTACCTTATCTAATTTTAAGCACTGAGTGTACCAAGTACTTATAGTCATATTGGCCCCTAGATGAGTTTATCCCATGGAAATTCTTGAATCAATCTTTGGGTCTCGTGGACTTTGTCATGGGCAGGTGAGAGTTATTTGCTGCACACTCCCACCAAAGGCAAAAAGCAGACGCTCTGGCGTCTTGAGATGGAGACGGGAGGGCATGGCCATGATCCTTCCTCACAGGTGGTTTTTAACAACTTAAGTTTTAAAGTTGAAAATCAAAAACCAATATACATGGCAAAATGTTAAAAACCTAGCTAGTGGGCTACACGCTTCATTTTTGAGTGAACTTTTCTGAAGAATAATCTAAAGATTTAAGGATGTTTGTAAATTTGAGTGAACTAAAACCACAATAAGGCCCATTATGTTAAAATGCCATTAATGAAAGTTTTGCGATTTCTGGGGGTCCTTGTCTGAGATGTATAAAGTCCCTGTATTCCTGGAAATGTGTCTTGACGTGTGTGTGTGTGTATGTATAGGGGGGTGCCCCCCAAAATTATTTTTTTTGAAGGCAGGCCCCCTAGTAGCTCAGGCTTTCCCTGCAAGGTAAGTGTTCTAGGAACCCATCGGCATCAGTATATCAGCTAGTGGTGTTGTGAGAGGCTTCAGTTAATTTTTTTGGAGATTCTTTCAACGTATTTGCCCATTTCATGATGGGCAATTTACAAGCGCGCTTACCCACGCTGTGCTGAGTGTTCAGTGGTTTTTGACCAAAAACGCATGACCCCGGTACCCCACTCTCCCTATTCGCCCAATCTTACCCCAAGCGTTGTTTTCTTTCCCCCCGGATGAAAAAGTCCTCGAAGGGAAACATTTTGCTGACGTGGAAGAGGCGAAACAAAAAACAGCAGAAGCACTAAAAGGCATCAAGATTGATGAGTTCAAAAATGGTTCTGAGCAGTAGAAAAAGCGTTTCAGCAGGTGTACTGCATCAAATGGAGAATGTTTTGAAGGTGATTGAAGTTTAAACATGTCAGAATAAGTATACAATTTTGCATAAGTAAATTCCAGATTTGGGGGATCACCCCTCATGTATTTGTTTATACACATACATTCATCTACAGAGGCATTTACCTTAGTCCATTTTTCATTGCTATAAAGAAATACCTGAGGCTGGGGAATTTATAAAGAAGAGAGGTTTAAAGAAGGCTCACAGCTCTGCAGCCTGTGTGAGAAGTATAGCCCTGGCATCTGCTTCCGGGGAGGCTTCTGGAAACTTCCACTTTTGGTGGAGGGAAAAGAGAGCAGGCATCATGTGGCCAGAGAGGAGGAGAAGGAGAGGGGAGGAGACGCTGGCTCTTACAGTTCGGGGAACTAATAGGGTGAGAAGTCACGCACCACCAGAGGATGTCACTAAGCCACTTACAGGGATCCGGGGCATGATCCAAACACCCCCCAGAGGCCCTGCCTCCAATGCCGGGGGACCAAATTTCAGTGTGAGACTTGGAGTGGGCAGATATCCAAGCTACCTCAGCCTGGCTCCTGGAGAGGACGATAGCATCTGCCGTATTTTCTGAGGTGAGGACAAGTGAGTCAGATAGGAATGGCAGCGAGTGTGGGAAGAGAAGCTCTGGGCCAGAAAAAGGCAAAGATGTTGCCACAAAGTCGAAACTTGGCCTTGAATGCACCTTTCAAGTCGATTCTGCGGCACCTGAAGATCTTCTTTCTTTCTTTCTTTTTTTTTTTTAAATGAAGTACCTATTTGTTTATTTATTCAAAAAGTGGTACAAAGTACCGATGTATATTCCCTAATGCAAAAACAGGTTAATATGCAATCATGATACCCTATGACATGTAAGAAGAGTTGGTATATGTGTGAATGGTTACACTTGAGCATATGTGAGGCTTTACAGAGGACAAAAAATATGAGAGGAGCTAAACTTTAAAATCAAGCGGTAGAAAACCATCCTAATGAAAAGAATGCGGCTGCAAATGTTAGACACGTGGCACTTAGGTTTTCGTTGGAACATGAAAGAAAAGAATCTAATACGTGGAAGCATAATGAGAGATGAACACTACACTACACTGGCATGCTACACTGAAAGGCAGGAGCTTAGTTAAGCAGGCGTCCCTTAGTTATGAGAGTTGTCATTGGGTTTGAGCTATATTTTGGATTTTGTTTTTTCTTTTATTTATTTATTTTTATTTATTTAATTTTAAAAATGTGGGGTACAATTCAGGGTTAGGTTTACAAATGGTCGTTATGCAGGTACCCTTGTTGATGAGGTGTGCCCCCCGCCCCCCGGCAGTTTCCCACTATTGCCAGTCTCTTTCTTATAGTTTTATGGTAGTTGTTCAAGTTCCGCTTATGAGTGAGAAAACTTGGCACTCAGTTCTTTATTTCTGTGATAGATTATTCAGTATTATAGACTCTAAGTCCATCCAAGGTGCTGTATCTTTTCTTTTATGATCAGAACATTTCAAGTCATTCAGCTCGGCCTCTCACAAGAAGCCATGGTGATCTCAGCCTTCCAGTCTCTGAAAACCTCCAGTGATAAAAATATCACTACTTTCCATAACTAGAATATTCCTTATTATATGAAACTCAAATCCACCTTTTTTAACTTTTACTCATTGTCTTCATTCTTCCTTTTGAAATAATTCTCATCATAAAATTACTCTATTACATAACAGTTCAAATATTTGTAAACTATTTTAATGTCTGCCTGAGTCTTCTTAGGAGGTTAAACAAATATACATATATTTAAAAAATCTATTCAGAACTGTGACATGGTTGCCTGGATTATCATTAGTTCTTTCTGGTTTGGCCACACTCTGGTTAATAAATGTCTCTTTTTAATTGTGGTCTCCAGAACTGAAAATCTATTCAAGATGTGGTTGAACTAATCCAATTACTTTTATGATCTGAACTCTATGTCCCTGTTAAAGCACCTGCAGATTGTGTCTGCTGTTGACCAACCAACCTTCCCAGAATACTTTCATCGGAACAATTACCCCTCCCAACCTCTCCAATCCTGCTCTTTAACAGTTTCTTCTTTAAAGTAAAATGGAGAACTTGACATTTAACCTGGATCAGATTCATTTTGCTTGTTAACTTTTGATGACATAATATTCCAAAAGAGACCATTTAAATTCTTTTTCTTGTGACCTATGACGCTCCTGGCCTTATACGATCTGAAAATGGCATAAGAATTAACTTCTATTTTTTTATTTTAAAAAGAATGTTAAACAGGATGGGCTAGGAGCAGAGCCTTGTGACATTCCATTAGCAACTTCCTTGAATGTTGGCATACGACCATGGATTAAAACAATTTGAGGTTTTTTCCTCTTGTAACATTTGGTACGAGTGTCCTTTGATCCCTACGCGTTTCTTTCCTCTTCTGCCACCTAACTGCTGCCATGTGTTTTTCAAAGATCTGAAGGCCCCTCTGGCCTTCACGTCTTCAGGCTATCTGATGAAACCTCGGTTGAAGAGCATTTGGCATCACAGACTACCGTTGTAACAGTAGAAGCAGTTTCTACCTCTCCATGCTCTATGTACCAAGTTCTATGGTGATAGGGCCACATATAGTCTAATATGAAGTAAAATCTAGTCTTTCGGGAGTATACAAGGCTTTAGGCAAGGATGGTCCTACTGATGTACAAGATGGTCCAAGAACCCCGAGAACAAAGAGTCAGACGAGACAGTTGTGAAGCTAAGATAATACCTTACCCTGTATGGATCAAAGAAAGCCAAAAACTTTATACTTGTTGGCAAGTCTTCCATTTTACTGAACGTGATATCTTGGGATGATGAGTCAGGAATGACAAAATTATTGTGTGGAAGAGGCATTCAGGAAAAGGCTTGGTGTGGAGCTCTTCAAATTAAGGAAGACATTAAAAACCTTCAAATAAAGCAAATAGGCTGATGATAAGGTTATAACAGGAAGAGGAGCTGGTAGCTGCTTCTGAGAATCATGTGCCGTCCATTGACATGGTTGCTTACAATGCATTCAAAACCCATTCTTGAAAATTACACTCAAGGTTGTAAAGTCTAAAACCTGAAAGCAAAAGCAGAAAAACAAAAAGCAAGGACTACTGCTTCAGCCTATGTAGAGTAATAGCAGTCAGCTGGAAACCACCAAAAAACTAGACAAAATACATTAAAAGACAGTTCCTAAGACACTGGACATCAGACAATGAGGACAGTGATAACTGAGAGATGGGGCGGTGGGGGGGGAGTGAAGGAGCCCTGCTATCATCCTGTATGCTGTTGTGAGTTTCCAGGCTGCAGCATGGGAGAAACATCCTCGATGACCCCAGCAGACTCTCAGATTTAAGAAGATGGTGCTAATAGTCTGGGGAGACTAAGACGGTTAGGGTTTTTAGGGAAGAGTAGTAGGGAGGAGGGAGCTAGAGAGACAGAACTCTTCAAAGGATCCCATCAAGTACTCAACAGGGTACTCATACTGCATATGTATGAGGAAACTGCATGAGACTGAGGAAAGAAACATTCAGAAACATTGGAGGAAACAACACGGTGTGAGCACACAATGTTGGAATAGTGCCTATTTCAACTGACCAGATTAGAAAAATCTCATACTCCACAGAGCACTGAGTAGAGTCCTCAGAGGGTCTTGCCTAAGTAATGGGAAATAACTAGACCTAGAATAAACACACTTCCAATCTTGTCTAACAAATCCTAAAAGCAAGACCTAAAAGAATAAAACTTTCCAATTAACTGAATCATATCCTGGAAAAAAAACACTTCGAGAAGATTTATAGGAATATAAAACCATCCAGTACCTAACAAAATAAAGTTCACAATAATTGTCACTCAATCAACAATGACCAGGACTGACACAGATGTAAGCATCAGCAGACATTAGAAGAACATCAAACTAGCTATCATAGCTGAGTTCTATATGGTACCTAGGGCCATGAAAGATATAAAAAGGACCCAAATCAAACTTATAGAGATGAAAAGTACACTAGATGGACATAACAGCAGATTACAAATTGCAGAAAAGATTAGTGAATTTGAAGACAACAGTAGAAGCTATCCCAAAGAAAACACAGAGAAACATCCTTTTTTAAAATGAAGAGAGTAGATGGAAGTTTTCTGAAAGTCGGATGGGGCAGAAAAATATTTGAAGAAATATGACCAGATGTTTTCCAAATTTGGTGAAAACTGCAGACCCATAGATTCAAGGAACTCGATAAAACTTAATCATAAAAAACATGAAGACAACAACAACAAGGCACATCATCATCAAATTTCTCAAAACCGCTGCTACAAATTTTTTCAAAGCAACCAGAAAAACTGACACATTTTATACATGTGGAGCAAAGATAAATATGACAGCAAATTTCTTGTAGGAAACAATGAAAACAAGAAGACAGTTGAAAATATAAAGTCTGACGATTAAGTTCACAAACTCATTCTTAAAAAAGTGCTACATACCTCATTGTTGCATATCATCATGGTCATCTTCAAAGTACTCTCCCTGAGAAGCTATGCACTGATGCCAGGACTCCAGTTTTGGATCTCTTTTTCTGGAATGGCCATGAGAGCTGCCATTGTATTACCCTTGATATCCCGAATGTATTCAAAATGTCTTCCTTTCTATATTTTCTTTATCTTCAGGTACAGAAAATATGTCACCAGATCAGGTGGGTAGGGAGTGTGTTCCAATACAGTTTACTTGTTTAATGGCTAAAAACTCCCTCACAGACAGTGCTGTGTGAGCTGGTGCATTGTTGTGATGCAAGAGCTCCTTCGGGACCATTTTTGCACACACCTTTCTCGTACCAAAATTTTCAGTTAGGATTTTCCTAACTGTTTCTCTATTGATGCTTATTTGGTCTGCTATACTTCTCACGGTCGGCCCACAATTTTGATGCGCAATTTGATGAATTTTTGTAAATGTTTTCATCAATTCTGCTTGTTGCTGGCTGTCCTGAACACTCTTCAACAGTGATGCTTTGTCTCCCCTCAGAAAAACGTTTAATCCACTTGTACACTGCCATTTTCTTCATGGCACTATCCCTATAAATGTGGACTAGCATGTCCCTGATTTCACTTCCACTCTTGCCCAGTTTAGCAGGAAATTTAACGTTTGTTCATTTCTCTAATCAAGCTCACAAAAACATGCAACACGTATGAAACCTCACTGAGTTGTTTATACAGTGCTGCCCATGTGAGCACAGGGCGGCAAGTTTGCAAACTCAGCTGTCAGATCTCGTATCTAAGACACTGAAAGAATAAAGCTGTCAACCTGGTTTAATATTTGAAGAAAATAACTTTTAAAAATGAAAGCAAAATTAAGACTTTCTTTAGACATATGAAAAGTAAAGGAACCAATCACCAGAAGACTTACAATAAAAGAAATGTTCAAGAAAGTCTTTCAAGCAGAGGGAAAATGATAGCAGCTGAAAATAAACATCAACACAAGGAAATAAAGAACACATCAAATGGTAATATATAAATATGCAAGACTTTTATTATTTAGTCATTTTAAAAGGTAATTGACTTTATGCAAAAATAATAACAATGTAGTGTGGGGTTTATAATGTGCAAAAATAAAGGGTATGAGAAAGCAGCACAAAAGATGAGAGGGAACAAATGTAAGCATACTATTATGAAATTTCAAGTAGTATAATATCACTTGAAGATAGACCTTAATAGATTACAAATGTATGCATTAAGTCCTAAAGCAACCACTAAAAAGCAAAACAATGAGCTGAACTATAGCTAATAATCTTATGAAGGAGATAAAATGAAATCATAAAAGACAGTTAATATAAAAGACGTAGAAAAAGAGAACAAAGAACAGATGGGACAAATAGAAAAAAACAGCAATGTAATAGATTTAAACCTAACCACCTCAATATTCATACTACATGGAAATGGTCTATAAAAGGCAAATACTGTCAGACCGGGTGAGACAGCAACATATACCTATATGTTGTCTACAAAAAACATCTTACATATAAGGAAACAAGTTAAAAGTAAGAGGTACAAAGCATTAACCAGAAAAAAGCTAGAATGGTTATATCAATATCAGGCAAACTTGATTTTAGAATAAATTATATTTTCATGGATAAAGAAGCTTATTTCATAATGATAAAGGTGACAATTTATCAGAAAGACACACTAACTATAAACATTCATGCACTTAATAATAGGCCTTCAAAATATCTGAAGCAAAAAACTGGTAGAACTAAAAAGAAAATTAGACAAATCCATAGTAGTAATAAGAGATTTCAGTATTCCTAGCTCAATAATCAATAGAACAGTCAGAAAACAAGTAAGGATATATGGCTTGAACAACAGAATCAAACTTCTTGGCCCAATAGACGTTTCACGTGACTTCACCAAACAACAGCAGAATATATATTCTGTTTTAAGTACCTAGAAAACATTTATAAAATTGGACCAAAATTTTGTCCATAAAACAGATATCAATACATTTAGAAGGATTCAAGTCATACAAAATATGCTTTATGCGCCAAGAGAAATTAAAATAGAAATCAATTAACAGAAATATTTATGGAGGACTCCAAACATTGAGAAACTACATAACAGATTACTAAATAAACAATGGGCTAAAGGAGAAATCAAAGGCAAATTAGAAGGCATTTACAACTGAATGAAAAACAGTAAAATTTGTAGGATGCTGTAAAGCAGTACTTAAGGGAAACTTTATAGCACTAGACATGTATATCAAAAAGAATAAAGATCTCAAACCAATGGTCTCAACTTACACCATAAAAAACTAGAAAACAAAAAATAAGTGAAGCATAAATTAAGAAGAAAAAAGGCAATAATAAAGATCAGAGCAGAAGTGAACTAACAAGCACAAAAGTTATAGAGAAAAATCCATGAATTCAACATATTTTTAGTAGGTCAATAAAATTGATTAATCTCTAGCCAGACTGATCAGGTCAAAAACAGAAAAAATACAAATTGCCAACAGCAGGAATGAGAGATGTGACACCACCACACATTCTGCAGATATTAAAAGGTTATAAAGGAATATTATGAACAATATTTTGCCAACATATTTGATGACTTAGATAAAATGAACAAATTCTTTGAAAGACAGAAACTCTCACATCTCACTCAAGAAGAAATAAATTACCCAGATAGTCCCATATTTGTTAGAGAAATTGAATTCTCTCCTTTTTTTCCCTCAGTGGCCCTCAGGTCCATGTGGATTTACAGGAGAATTTCACCAAACATTTGAGGAAGCGATACCATTCATTCTGCAAAAATTCATCCAGTAAGTTGAATAAAACAACATACTTTCCAACTCATTTTTGAAGCCAGACAAAGCTATTACTGCAAAAGAAAGCTATAGACCAATATCCCTCAAGAACATGGGTACAAAAATTCTAAACAAAATTGGAGCAAATCAAATCCAATAGAATAGACAAAGGATAAAGCTCCATAACCATGTTGGATTTATCTCAGGAATGCAAAATTGCTTTAATACTTGAAAATCAGTTAAGGTAATTTACCATATTAACCAACTAAAAAAGAAATAAACATATAATCATGACAATATATGCAGTAGAAGCATTTGACAAAAATCTAACATCATCTCCTGATTAAAAACTCTTGGCAAACCCACAAAAATGTAAAAGACTTAGGGATCAAACTGACAAAAAATGTGCAAGATCTATACACAAAGTTATTCAACATTGCCGAAAGAAATTAAAGAAGTTCTAAATAGCTGGAGAGACTTCTGTACTCATTGGTGGAATGACTCAATATTGTCAAGACGTTCGTTCTCCCCAAGTGGATGTCTAAGTTCAATGTAATCAAAATTCCATCAGGTTTTTTTTTTTTTTTTTGATAGAAATTGACAAACTGATTCTAATAGTTACGTTGAAGGACATAGCCTGGTCAAATAACTTTTAAAAAGAAAAACATTGGAGGACAAATACTAATTTTAACACTTATTACAAAACTACAGTAGTTAGGACAGTGTGGTACAGTTTTTAGAAAAACTAAAAACTAAAAAACAAAGAATAAGTGAAACAAATTAAGAGGAAGAAAGGCAGTAATAAAGGTCAAAGCAGAAGTGAACTAACAAGCACAAAAGTTATAGAGAACATCTCGCTGATCTTACGTTAGGTAAGGGCATCTTAGAGGAGATACAAGAAGCACAAAAGAAAAAGACGGACACATTGATGCCATCAAAATTAAGGAACATCTTTTCATATAAATATACCTTGAAGAGCATACAATCCAAGCCTCAGAATGCCTCAGGATATTGGCAACACACATATAGTTAACACAGAACTATCATCTAGGACAGATAAAGGACCTACAATCACTAAGAAAGAACATAATAACCAAATGGAAAAAGGAGGAGAGACTTGAACAGATATTTAATAAAACTGTAGATCCCAGTGGCCAATAAGCATACGAAAAAGTACTATGCTTTACTAGTAATCAGTGGAATGCAACTTCACATCACAACCAAATATCATTACAAACCTTCCAGACTGGCAAACATTAAAGACACAGATTGTATTTAATGATTGTGGGCAAATAATTTTTCATATATAGCTGGGGAGAGCACACTGCAATCACTTTGAAAACAATTTATTATCTAGAAAAGACGAAGAGGTGTACATTCGCACATCAGCAATTTCTTTCCTAGGGAAACTCTTACACGTATGTAAGAGTTTCTGGTGCCTGTAAGTACAAAGACGTACATAGCAGCATTGGCCATAACAGCAAAAACCTAGGGACAACTCAAGTGTCCATCAGCAAGAGAATGGATAAGTACTTTGCAGGATAGGCATGCAATAGAATACCAAGCTGAAAATAAAATGAACAAATTACAGTTAAAAGAATCAATAAAATGTACCTCATATTTCATGATCAAATGAAGCAATCCAGAAAATAATATGTATATTTAATTACATATTAAATATATTTATATCTCTTATAAATATATTAAATCAGTATTAATATAGAAAATAATATATAACATATTAATATACAAATATATACTAAACACAATAATATAATTAATATATAAAATAATATATATCTTATAAATAGGTTGAATTAAACATATTAAATATATACTAATAAGATAGATACATTCATATATAGTCTGTTGTTTATAGCACCCCTGAGGGCACCTTGTCCCCCCACCCCGGCTGACCATGTCAATGTCTGTGGGAGCTCATTCCCAAGCCATCAGTCCCTGAGGAGCAGAGTGACGCTGGGGTTCATACTTAAGTGAGGAGGAAGGTCTCTACCCACTCCATCCCGCACTTTGTCACACAGATGACAAAGCTCCACTCTTTGAGCCCCAAGGCTTGCAAACTCTCTCACCAAAACAACTTCTCCAGTTTTTACTTCTGCACTCTTCCTCCAAGGGCCTCAAACCCTGCCAACATAACTGGATGGAGAGGGTGGAGGGTGGGGTGGGGGGACATGGCCGTGCTCTGTGAACCTAGTCTCCAACTGCTCTTGAAAAACAACTGTCCTGACCCCTACCCAAAATAAACAAGCCGCTCTCCTCGTTCTTCAACTCACAACAAAAAAGCACACATTTGTAGAACTGTTAGAATTTGCTAAATCATCTTAGAATTTGTTTATGCTATTTGCCTTGGTTACAGTATCAAACATATTATATGTCTCCCTGGGCTTTTGGAAGCATGCTTCTTGCACAAAATATATATTCCTTTCTTCCTTAATTTCTACCCAAATATTCTCTGAGAATCATAGATTTCTTGTTCAGGTGAGCTTTTCTTTCTTTAGTATATAGTGTTTTCTTTCTATGCAGTGTATTTCCTTTTAATATCCTAATATCCTTCATTAATCCAATTTCGATTTATTTGTATTAAACTGTCTTGTTCTCATTACTGTGTTTGCTCCATGCAATACTATTGAGGTACCTGAGGTCATAAGTAGGGTGACCAGCTCATCATGGCTTGCCTGGGACTTCTCTGAATTTAAAAGTGAAAAGCTGATGGTCTGGGAACACTCTCAAGCCCAGGTGAGCAGGGGTGGTTTGTTACCCCCGTAAAAGTTACTCCTGACAAATGGCCCTATCCTGTTTACTCAAGAATTTTAAGCTCGTTTCTCCTTTGCTACTTCTTGTCATTTTTGTTTTCTTCAATGTATCCAATTTTACTGATTTCTCCGTAAAATTCTCTCTTTTTTTCAAAATTATAAGGATCATAACTGATTGCAGTTGGAAGAAAACGTAGATAAAACTCATTGATCTACAGATGATCAACGTGAGGCCGAGAGAGAAGTAACCAGCTCAGTCTTCACATCTTAAGTTCGGAGGTGGCTAAACCTGCTGAGAATCGTACCTATAATAATAATAGTGACTAATACTTCTGTGCCCTCGAGGCTTCCTGCTTCCTGGGGACAACTTGTCCTTTAAGGTCAAGTAAAAAATTTTCTCAAGCTCAGATGCCATCTGTGACAAATGGCTTGGCCTCCTTCCCACCTCTGGATTCTGGAGTTCTCACAGCCCTGCCAGCCCCTCCGGACCAGCATCGGGCGTCCAGAGGCCTGCCCTGCCCTGCCCTGCCCTGCCCTGACCTCCAGGTTGTGCTCTTCTCCAAACGAAGCGGCCAGAGCCCTGCCGCTGAGGTTGTGGGCACTGCTGGCTGGATCTCCCCTCCGAAGTCCCTTCTTCCAAAGTTGTCGTCACTGTGGTTGACCAGGACTTTAGACTCACCAAAGTCCTCTTCCTTCCACCCTCAACACTTTTTGTTGGACCATGACCTACTTGGACTTTCTCAGTTTCTTCAAACTATTTTTTTGGCTCCTCCTTCAGGGTCATATGGGTACTTCTCTTTATTTATTTATTTCTATCTTTATTTTTAGAGACACGGTCTCGCTCTGTCACCCAGAACGGAATGCAGCGGCACACTCATGGCTCACTGTAGCCTGGAACTCCTGGGCTCCAGCCATTCTCCCGCCTCAGCCTCCTGAGCAGCTGGGACTACAGGAGCATGCCACCACTCCCACCTAATTTTTTCGTTTATTGTAGAGATGAGGTCTCGTCATGTTGCCCAGGCTGGTCTCAAACTCCTGGCCTCAAGCAATCCTCCTGCCTCAGCCTCCCAAAGGTATGAGCCATCATGCTTGGCCTAGGTACTTCTCTTCTGAAACTTGGAACTACCTTCACTGTCTAGCCGAAGCACCACTGGAGAGGCTCACAGAGCACCTTCCCGAGTCACACTGCAGGTGCATACTCAAGCCGGTGTTCTCGGGCTCTAACGCAACTCACTTCTACCCCTAGAAAATCCCCCGCCCCACACACTGCTCCAGAAGCAAGGCGTCTGCTCTTCTTCTCTCCTTAAACCTGGGTCAGACATCTTTGTTGTGGGACTGACTGATGCTCCAAAAATGTCCCGACGTGGCTTTGTCCAGGAAATGGATCAAACCCCAGGAAAGAGTTTCCTGAGGCCCCCCAGAATTTACCGGGATTTCTACATGTCCACGTCCCACCTTCTCGGGCCCTTCACTGTGTTTAATTTTCTTTAATAGTTATAAATAGCTACAATAATTCCCAAGACCCTACCTCAGTTTCACTGATACAATTTTCATGATATTAGTATAACGACAGAGCAATTTCTACCCCAAGCTGCACTCCTGTGATTTATGTGCATACATATAAAACAGATGCTACAGTTATAGAAATTTGCTGCACTGATGACTCGCTGACTCTCCTGAGGAAGAATGAGCTGCTTCTTTATTCTGCAACGCCAAACGATTGTTTTAATCTCTCGATGTTTGCCTTTCTGTTAATGTCTGCCAGTTTCCAGATAATAAGGAACTCTACATTCAGCCTCTCACATTGACCCAACCTGACTCCCCGGCAGTCTCCTGGGTAGCTGCAGTGACCACCGTGGTGGGCAGCTGGAGAGGATGGAGGGATGAGGCTACGGTCTGAGCAGTGGCATCCCCCCTAATCCATGTGGTAGAAGCTAATACCCAGTGCAATAGTATCAAGAGGTGGAGCCTCTGGGAAGCAGTTTAGTCGTGATGCCTTCAGCCTCATGGACAGGACGAGTGCCCTCACAAAAGAGGTTCCAGTAAACTTGCTTGTTCCTTTCCACCTGTTGCTGAAGACACACTGGGAAGGCACCACTGTCGAAGCAGAGAACAGGCCCTCTCCAGCAACAGAATCCGCTGGCATCTTGACCTTGGACTTCCTGGCCTAACTGTGAGCAGAATATCTATGTCGTTCATAAACTGCCCAGTTTAAAGTATTTTGTTATAGCCGCCTACGTGGACGAAGAGATGCATTTGCCTTATCACAGCTGGCTTTGTCTCAAGTTTTGAACCTTTATTCTGTACCTCCAGCAGTCCCCAGGGAGTAAAGCACGGCATCTTCCTTGGGGACAGTGCCTCCCTAGCCCAGCCTGAGTCAGGCCAATCCGTCTTCCCTGGGGAGGTCAAGTCAGGCCTTTCCAGGGATGTCCTGAAGTTTCTATCACAGAGTCCTGCTCAGCATCTGGCATTTCAGCCATGGAAGGCTCATGCCTGGCTTCATGTAAATGTCCCTTCCAAGAGGGCGTTTATTTCCAGTAACGAGGGCATCCCCAGTGACAAGCTTCTGCTTCAGTAAGTCTTGGGACCATCCAGGAAAGGTCTGGCTCCAAATCAGCCCCTAACCACGTGAGAGTGCCACCCTCCCTTTGAAGAACTATACTTCAAAGGGTGCCCTGGGTGCATCCACTTGGTAGTAGGTACTGGCAGAGGAAGAGAAGCTGTCCTTAAACATCATGTTCTGTGCTTGCCCATGACTATGTCTTCGAACATGGTGTACCAAATCTGACCCACAGATGAAGACATGTTGATTCTGTATCCTAAAACTTGACTGAATTTGCTTGTGTTTTGGTAGACTGTCTGGTTTTTCTACACATAACATCATGTCACCTGTAAATAGGGATATTTGACTTTCTCCTTCCTAATGTGGATACATACCTTTTATTTGTTTTTCTTTCCTAAGTGCTCTGGCTAGTACTTCTGTTGAATACGAGTGGTGAGAGTGGACATCCTTGTCTTGTTCTAGTTCTTTTTTAGAATACTTAAACATTTATTTTAATAGAGCTGGGGTTTTTCTATGTTGTCCAGGCTGTTCTTAAACTCCTAGGCTCAAGGGATCCTCTTGTCTAGGCTTCCAAGAGTGCTGGGATTACAGGCACAAGCCACCGTGTCCTGCTTGGTCTAGTTCTCAGCCTTTCTCAGTTCAGTATGATGTTAGCTGTGGGTTATCATATATGGCTTTCACTGTGTTGAGATACTTTCCTTCTATACCTAAGGTATTGAGAGGTTTTTTTTAATCATAAAGGGATGTTGAATTTTATCAAATGCTTTTTCTGAATCTGTTTAATAATCATGTTTTTTTCCCTTCATTCTGTTGATGTAATACATGTTTATTGATTGCATGTATTGAACCATCCTTGCAGCCCTGGGATAAATCCCACTAGATCATGGGTATCTTTTGTTGGATTCAGTTTGTTAATATTTTGTTGAGATTTTTTGTGTCCATGTTCATTGGGAATATTGGCCTGTAGTTTTGTTTTGTTTTTTTTGTTTGTTTTGCCTTTGTCTGGTTTTTGCATCAGGGCTATGCTGGCCTCATAGAATATGTTTTAGAAGAGTTTCTTTCACTTTATTTTTTTTCAAACAGTTTGAGAAGAGTGCGTATTAGTTCTTCTTTAAAGGTTGGGCAGAGTTTAGTCATCCAATCCTGGACTTTTCTTTGTTGGGAAACTTTTTATTATTGATTCAATATTGTTATTTGTTATTAGTCTGTTGAGGTTTTCTGCTTCATCTTGGTTCAATCTTGATGTGGTTGTGTGTTTAGGAATTTATTCACTTCCTCTAGGTTTTCAAATTTACAGTCTCTAATAATCTTTTGTATTTCTATGTTCTCTATCATGACATCTCTTTTTTCATTTCTGATTTCATTTGTTTGGGTCTTCTCTCTTTTATGCTTAGTCTAGCTAATAGCTTGTTGATTTTGTTCATCTTTTCAAACATCCAGGGCTTTTTTTTATTGATGTTTTATGTTGTTTTTTAAGATTCAATTTTGTTTATTTCTGCTCTGATCTTTATCAATTATTTCCTTCTACTAATTTTGGGTTTGGTTTGTTCTTGTTTTTCTAGTTCCTTGAAATGTATCATTAAGTTGTTTATTTGAAATATTTTAAGTTTTTGATGTAGGCATTTATTGCTATATACTTGCCTCTTGGGCTCAGCATGGAGGCTTATGCCTGTAATCTCAGAACTTTGGGAGGCCAAAGACAGAGGATTGTTTCTGCCCAGAAGTTCAAAACCAGCCTAGGCAATATGGCAACAACTCGCCTCTACAAAAAAAAGAAAAAAGTAGCCAGGCATGGCAGTGTGTACCTGTCACTCCAGCTATTCAGGAGGCTGAGGCAGGATGATCACCAGAGCCTAGGAAGCTGTGGTGAGCCATGATTGTGTTACTACATTCCAGCCTTGGTGAAAGAGTGAGATCCCAACTGAAAATAATAATAATAATAATAATAATAAATAAAAAATAAAATAAAAAATAAATTTGCTTCTTAATAATACTTTTGCTGTGTCTTGGTATGTTTTGTTTCTATTTTCATTTGTTTCAAGGAATTTTTAAATATTATTCTTTTATTTATTTATTATTTTTAAAAGATAGGTACAATTCAGGATGAGGTATACAAGTGGACATTGTGCAGGTAAACTTTGGGCCTCCCTTTGGTCCCCACTTTGCCCGATTTGAGTCCAGGTACCCTTATTGATGTTATGTGCCTCCTTCCCCACCACCCGGCAGTTTCCTGCTACTGCCAATCCCGTTCTTATAGTATTATGGTAAATGTTCAGGGTCTACTTATGAGTGATAAACATTATTCTTAATGTCTTCATTTACCACTGGTTGTTCAAATCATACTGTGTATTTTCCATGTATTTGTATAGTTTTAAATGTTCCTTTGATATTGGTATTTAACTTTATTCCCTTGTGACCAGGTAAGAAATGTGATATGATTTATAATTTTAAAAAATGTTGAGACTTGTTTTGTGTCCTAACATAAGGTCATCCTGGAGAATGTTCCATGTGCCGATGAAAAGAATGCATGTCCTGCAGCTGTTGGGTAAAGTGTACTGTAAACAACTGTTGGGTCCATCTGGTCTTTGGTGCAGTTTCAATTTGATGTTTCTTTGTGGATTTTCTGTCTGGATGACCTAAGGCTGGGAGTGGGGTTATGGTTGTGGGCTCTCTCCCCCTTTAGATCTAATGGTGCTTGCTTTGTGTGTCTGGATGCTCCAGTTTGGGGTGTGTTTATGCTTAGAACTGTCATATTCTCCTGCTGAGTAGAGCCCTTTCTCATTACTTGACACCCTCCTTTGTCTCTTTGTACAGTTTTGATGTGTCCTTGTGTTGATGTCTACGCAGCTGAAGGAACAACTGCCTCTTCCCATCTTATGGAGTGGGCTTATTCATACAGGTGGGCCTTGGGTGTCAGCTGGGTGGGACACACTGGCTTTGGCTCTAGGTGGATGCAGTGGTGTAGTCTGCATTGTTTCTTCAGCTGTGATCCTTGCTAGTAACATTTACAAGTGTCTCCGTGGCCTCAGCTGAGAGATTTTGTGGTGGGATGGTTTAGCTTTGTCAGGTGAGGTCACCGGGTGGCTTATTGGGTCAGAGGTGTATGCATGCACAAAGTTGGCCAGCCATCTTGGGGTTTATCCTGCTGGGTTTGGTGAAGGCCACAGGGCTGAGGCTCTGGCTGGGGGTACAGACGTGGAGGTGATGGCCAGCCTGGGGTGTGCCAGTCGAGGGTCTGAGGCTGTCTCTCAGCCTCAGACTCTGAGACATGGGTACATGACTTCTCAGCTGGCCTGGAGGTGTGTCTGCTGGCAGTATCCCATGGGGTTTCTTCTTAGATCCAGGGAGCAGACACATAGCTGCATGGTCAGGCTCAGGAATGCCAGTCACAGGCAGCCCAGGGGCTGTTTTGTAGGCTGGGAACACAGCGCACAGCTGCTGGGCCACTCTGGACATGTGTGTGCCAGGGGCGCCCACTGGGCTGTTTCTCAAACCCTAACTGTGGGTGTTGGACCCTTGGGTAAGCCAGACACATGTCCATGAAGGGAGTGGATGCTGCAGGCTATTTTTCAGGCCCTGAGCACAGGCACAAAGCCACTCTGCTGGCCTGGTGGTGTGTCAGCTGCTCTGTGGCTCAGAGACCCCTTCCGCTTGGGGGAGCGTGTGCAGCAGTTTGACCGGCCGGAGGCGAGTGTGCCCTGGGTGTGATTGCCAGACCTTCCTTTAGCAGCAAGTGTGGATGGCAGTTGGTTTTCCTGCTGGCAGGACCACAGCCACGGTGGTCCGGGGTCCAGGCCCTGCTCTGCTGGGGTCGTGTGTCTGGCCACCCCTGTGAGCTTGGTACAGAAAGATGGAGCCCCGTGTGAAGAGGCGTGAGACTCCAACTCAAAAAAAAAAAGAAAGAAAGAAAAAGAAAATGCAGAGTCTGACTCAGTGGGTCTGGGTGGGACCCCAAATTCTGCTTTTCTGATAAGCTCCTGGGTGATACCAACGCACCAGTCTCCTAGTAGGGACCCAGAACAGGAGACAGTGATAGTACAAAGGCATAGCTATCTGCATACAAAAACTGCCTCGGTGTACCGCTGAACCTGGGCTTGAGTCCCAGACTGTGTTCTAAATGGCTTTTAATTTTGTGTGCCTGGCTGGATGCAGTGGCTCACACCTGTAATCCCAGCACTTTGGGAGACTGAGGCAGGAGGATTGCTTGAGCCAAAGAGTTCAAGACCAGCTTGAGCAACATAGCGAGACCTTGTCTCTATGAAAAATAAAAAATTAGCTGAGCGTGGTGGCGCATGCCTGTAGTCCCAGTTACTTGGGAGGTTGAGGCAGGATTGCCTGAACCCAGGAAGTTGAGGTTGCAGTGGCCCATAATCATGCCACTGCACTCCAGCCTGGGTGACAGAGTGAGACCCCAACTCAGAAGAAAAAAAATATATGTCCAAATAGACTGTGTTAGGTCTTGTTCCCTTCCCCAGAAAGCACTACTACCTCAGGGCAGGTTCCGTGGTTCCAGTTCTGGAAAGTCCAGGGCCTGGGTATGTGCTGCCCTCTGCTGGCCATGGCCTAATGAGCACGCCACCTGCCCCTGCTCTGAACTTGGAGCTCCCTGGGGTGTCCAGGTCACACCTGAAATGGTTGTTCTGGGCCCAGAAGGTATTGCATTCGCTCCTCCTTATAGGCTCCTTCTGCAATGAGCCTCAGCCACTCATGTTTTCTGGGTGTTGCCGCAGGCTACTGTTGCAGAGTTCATGCCTCAGACTGTGAGTCAGATCCGTTGGGATGCTCACGGTCACTTAGTACTGGGGTGGGTGTTTCAGAAATACTAGGGAGGTTTGTTTTTCAAAAGAGGAACAAAATAATATGAGGGGGACCCAACAAAACCGGAATGACTTTTGGAGGGCGGGCCCCTTGTGGTCCAAGCTTCCCCACTAGGTAAGTGTTCTAGGAAGCCATCAGCATCTGTGGACCAGCCAGCACTGTTGTGAGAGGCCTCATTCAGCTTCTGGGAATTTTTTGGAGAGTCTGTCAACGCATTTGCCCATTTCGTGATGGGTGATTTATGACCACACTGCACTGAGAGTTCAGCAGTTTTTGACTACAAACAGCGTCACCCCCTGTGCCCCACCCTCCCTATTAACCCAATCTCACGTCAAGTGACTTTTTTTGTTGTTTCCTAAATGAAAAAAGTCCTCCAAGGGAAATATTTTGCCAATGTGGAAGAGGTGAAACAAAAAACAACAGAAGCACTAAAAGGCATCCAGGTGGACAAGCTCAAAAATAGTTTTGAGCAGCGGAGAAAGCATCTGGATAAGTGTATTGTATCAAATGGAGGTGACTGAAGTTTACTCATGTAAGAACAAATGCGCAGTTCTTATAAATAAATTCTGGGTTTTTGGGATTCCCCCATGTATATATCCTGGAAAAGCATTGCAGACGCTTCTCTGCTGAGAACCACCACTGTATCATTTTACATAGGAAGAAACTGAGACTCAGAGGGGCCAAGTGCCAGGGTGCCTGGACAGCAGTAAAGCTGGCCCTGGACCTGGGCCACCCACGGGAGACCCAGGTCACAGCCAACACTGCCTCACTCTGGTACCCTTAGAGGCCAGCAAGGGATGGCTCTTCAGAGCCAGTTTGCAAAGGTGGCTTCTTTGGTCCGAGGAGGGGATGGAGGCACAGGGCAGCCTCACCCCTTGTTTCAGCACAAGTTCTGGACCAATGGACCGGTGGTGGCTCTCTGTAGCCTTAGGGTGTCAAGGATGATGCTGGCGGGGACCCCGAGAAACCCCAGACCTGGGAGTTTAAACCCCAGGACTCTTCTTTGAAGGTCACTGTGGGAGACAGGGATGAAGGAGGCAATGGGCAGAGCCGCCCTCGCCCTGCT
>CAUYQG010202755.1:0-20105 GCA_963574415.1 Tarsius wallacei | reverse complement strand
TCATTTTCTAAGGTTCTTATGGTTTGAGATTTTACATTCAGGCCTCTGATCCATTTAGAGTTAATTTTTGTGCATGGGGATAGATAGGGGTCCTGTTTCAATCTTCTGCATGTGGTCAGCCAGTTTTCCCAGCACCATTTACTGAATAGGTTCTCCTCTCCCCAGTGGTAGGTGGTGGAGGCTTTGTCGAAGATGAGTTGGTTGAGAAATTGAAGTTTTGCTTCTGGAATCTCAATTCTGTTTCATTGGTCTATATGCCTGTTCCTGTACCAATACCAAGCTGTTTTGATGATTGTAGCTTTATAGTAAAGTTTGAAGTCTGGTAATGTGATACCACCTGCTTTGTTTTTTTTGCCGAGGATTGTTCTGGCTATTCTTGGTCGTTTCTGTTTCCATATGAATTCCTGTGTTGTTCTTCTGTGAAATACAAATTTCCATTTTTGCCTAAGCTAGTTAATTTGGCATTCTATCTAATTTTTTTTCCACACTGTAGTCCCTTCTTCCTCACTCCATGCCCATAGTAGATACATAAGTCTGAGTTCTGCATATAACTTTTTTCTCTTTTTCAGAAAGTTTACATTCAATTTTATGAAAAAAGTGAAACATAACGGTCACGGGTCTACTAGATCAAAGGGGAAGAAAAGCTCAACTTCACATCAAACATCAACTTCAGGAGTGACAACTTGGTGAATATTTTAACTTAGTACTCCAAATGTACATTTATGAGAAAAAGGCAAGGGTTCAACAAAGTGTTGACATATGTTATACCTTATATAACATGTGTCTGTATCATTTGAGTTCAGGATCACTGTAATCATGAATTATTATTTATTTTTAAACTTTATTGTGAGAACACAATGTGACATCTATCCCCTTAACAAGATCTTAAGTGTAAGACACATTATTTTTGATGCTAGGTACTCTATTGTACTCTCTAGAGCTTATTCATCTTACCTAACTGAAACTTTATACCTGTTGCTTAGTAACTCTCCATTTTCCTTTCCCCACACCCTCTGGAAACCACCATTCTGCTCTTGACTCTATAGATTTGACTATTTTAAGATGCCTCCCATAAGTAGTGTTGTAGGCAGTATTGTCAGTTTATTTTCCTTAGCATGATGTCCTCAAGTTTCATCCATGTTGTCATATATTGCAGGATCTTAGAATTCTTTTTTAAAAACTGCATAGTATTCCATTGTGTGTGTGTACATATAATCACATTTTCTTTATCCATTCATTTGTTGATAGATACTTAGATTGATTCCGTATCTTGGCTATTGTGAATTGTGCCACAAAGAACATAGAAGGGCCAGTATCTCTTCAAGATCCTGATTTCAATTATTTTGGATAACTAATCACCATGAATTCTTATGGTAAAATAGGGATATAACTGGCCTAAACATTTCTCATTACTCTCCCAGGTAAAATGTAGTAGTTTTGCAGTCGTGCCCGCATTAGCTGTTTTGATTTAACAATTCCAGACCAGGTAGAGACAAATCTAAGACAAACGCTAACACTAATATCAGTTTTTTGTTCTGGTAACCTGAATGACTGCAAGAGAAAATTCTTTTGAATTAAGCTAAAAAGGGCTTATAGCCTTTGGCCTTCAGTATCCCAGATGAATTTGGCCTTCTATTCTTTCTATTTATCAATTGATGCTTTTAAATCAAAACTTGAAATGTCAATCTTATGTAAAATTTATAAACATTAATAATAGCTATATATAGGAATACAGTGTCTGTTATGCTTGAATTATTACAATACTGAATGGGTTCTGGGGTTTAAAATGAATGCCCTCTTCTTCCATGTTTCTGTCTTGAGCCTCAATGACTCTTTAGTTAGACAACAGTTTCCCATTAGCGTTATTTCAAGACTGCTGCTTTTCTTTGTTACAGGAATGGTGTTTTTCCTGGTGGATCAAGTAAATTGCATCTCTCTAGATTAAATGTAGGAATAAAGCTTTTAAATTCTGGACCAGGAGGCAACCTTATAAACCCCGGTACTGTCTGGCCAAGGACTGATCTGCCTACTGGAGACTGGAAAAACGCCTGTGGATATCATCTTTTAACTACTTAGAAATAATCTTTTTAAATGAAGAATTTGCTCTGCATGTTCTTTTGGTGGAGCAAAAAATAAGCTTCCCCAGATTTTAAGCTTGTAATACATGTATTTCTAAGAATAAAGTTTTGTAATTTTTAAATGACTACTTTTATTCTTTGGAAAATATTTTAAGTTCTAACTTACATGGCATTATACACGGCTACATGACAGTCTATACTCTGGGTAACACTTGAGTGCTATTATACTGTAATATCATTCTATCGGTGCCTCAATAACTTTTTTTTTTTTTTTTGAGTTGGAGTCTCACTCTGTCGCCCAGACTGGAGTGCAGTGGCATGCTCCCGGCCACTGCAGCCTCGACCTGCTGGGTTCTGGTGATCCTTCTGCCTCGGCTTTTCAAGTAGCCAGAATTACAGGCACGCGCTACCACGCCCAGCTAATTTTTGATTTATTGTAGAGATGAGGTCTCTCCAAGTTGCCCGGGTGGGTCTTTAACCTGCAGGCTCAGGCAGTCCACTCGCTTCGGCCTCCCAAAGTGCTGGGATTACAGGCTGAGCCACTGAGCCCAGCCAACACTTATTTCTAATATGTATAAAAGAAAATGAAATCAAAATTCTCTCTACCTGGTTTCAAGGATAGCAGACTATTTTATTCCCTACTTCTATCTTTTCTCTATTCTTTCTTTCCATCCCTTTTTTCCTACTAATTTTGTCAGTTTGAGAATTCAGGTTCATCCATCTTGCTCATATGAAGAAATTGAAATTTAGGGAGAAAATAAGATTCCACTTGGCTTCTGCTTCATTTCTGTTAGCTTTGAACCAAAAGTAAATCTTTGTTTTCCAAAAATCTTTACTTATAAAGCAGTGAAATAACTAGCAGCATTTGAAAAACCTTGTAAAAAGTTGTATGCTTTTAGGTGTTCTCTTGAAAACATTTATTCTTAATTTCTGAATTGCCAAAAGTGACAAGGGGTTCATAATCATGGTATGCCCTTTATTTCAGGTAAATGCATCAGACAGATTAGTCCCTTGGATAAAAGTGGTTTCCTTCGAATCTCTGCTGTTCCTTGACTTAACCAGCCAGTCAGAGGGAGTAGCCTCTGCCTCATAGAGCTTCCATGATGCAAGAGAGCCTCAGTCAGGGAAATTCCAAGACAGACAGACACAAATTTGCACAAACTGGTAGAGTGACTCCCTTCTCACCAATCGGTTCAAAATGGGATTATCTTATGAAAAAAATAGACAAAGTTGAAGAGAAAGCCCATAAACATGTCTCAAATGCTGCTTGTTTTCTTGGGTAATGAAATAACAAATACACTTTTTTTTTTTTTCTTGAGTTGGAGTCTCACTCCATCACCCAGGCTGGAGTGCAGTGGCATGATCACAGCCACCCTTGTTGATCTGCTGAGCTCAGACCATCCTTCCGCCTCAGCCTTCCAAGTAACTGGAACTACAGGTGTGTGCTACCATGCCCGGCTAATATTTTGATTTATTGAAGAGATGAGGTCTTGCCAAGTTGTCAGACTGGTCTCAAACCCATGAGATCAGGCAATCCTCTCACCTCGGCCTCCCAAAGTGCTGGGATTACAGGCTTGAGCTGCCATGCCTGGCCACAAATATACTCCTAACGCTAGTTTGCTCCATCACCCTTCTATTTCCCTGTCTACTTTCTGCTCTACTTTTTTTCTCTTCCTAAAAACAGAGAGGTTTTATTGACATATTATGGAATATACCTACCCCTGCATGTAAAAATGTGATTTTTATTTCAATTCATAAGAAAAAGTACTGTTCATTCTCATATTCTGGAGGGACAAGAAAATATGACTGATTTCTACTAAATTTGTGGGTCATTTGTTTTATCTGTTTCAGATGCTATAATTCCTCATATTAACAACTGTCCCATACATGTAGAGTATGTGTCCTGTCTATCACAATTCTTTCAGCTTACGTATTTATTTGTTAAATTTATGGTAATGAAGTTTTAGAAAACCAAGATTAAAGAGAATTACTAAAAAATTTCTTTTAAGAGAAACAAAAACAGTGTCTGCTAATCTCTCCCTGTTGTCACAGAAAATTTATAGACCAAAGATGATACTCCAATTACACAGTGTATAAAATCAGAGACTACTTTAAAAACTATCACATATTTGCAAATAAGAGCCTCAGGGTGTGTGTAGAGAGAAGTTTTTCTAATTCTAATTCTAAATTCCTTTTTCATAAGTATGCTCAGAATCTTGACAAACAGGATTTTTAAAAATGCATGTAAGTTTCTAGAAACACAGATACTCACATTTCAGTGGTAAATATAGATCATGAAACAGCATATATGAAAACACACCTACAAATGCGAAGTATTAGAAAACTAAATCCAGCATTTAAAATAAGACAAGATTTTGAACAATGTATATTAATCTTAGGTATTCTATTCATGCATCTCATTATATGAACAGATTAAACAGGAAAGAATTTGTCATTGTTAAACACTGTTTGGGGTAATTTGCATGAGTTCACCCTTTAACCTGTTGAGCAATTAGATGTTAAGGTAGTCAGTTAGGGTGACAAGTCAAGCTGGAATGAAGTTTTTATTTACGAGGTAAAATGTGGTACTGGCTCTTTGGAGGGGAAAGGTACTACATCAAAGTGGAGAAAAATGTCTCAGCCAAGGGCTGTCTGAACGGAGGTGCCCAGGCTAGGAATGCAGATATGTGCGTGACCATAACTGACCTGGGAAGGCAGGAAGAGTCTGAGCCCTTGGCTATAGCTCTCTCCAATAAAGTTCAGTACTTTGGCTATGCACCAATTCTAGTGTGGGAAGACAGTGTTCCCCCATGAGGCCTGCCAGGCAAAGTCTTGTAATTGCCTATGGTCAAAGCCTGAAAGATCACACAATGGACTTTGACTTGGAGCCTGAGTGCTCAGTTCTACCCCTTGATTCTTTAGGACCCTAGAAAGAAGCATGGGCTGCCCTATCACGGACTGTAGTGAACTGGTCATTGAGGGGATGTGATCATAACTATTAATCTGTCAGAGGTAATAGCAGGCTAGGTACACACTCGTAATCACCCCAAGAAGCATGATCTGGCCAACCTGGAGGTCACAAGCTCTAATATTACAAAGTCAGAAAAAGATGTCCACTAGCCCATTAGGGTCTATTCTACAGAGCTAAGAGGCCTTCTGTCTGAGACTAGTAATGGACAGTTTTACTTTATTTCATTGATTTGGGTGAAAAATGAGGTTTTGGCAACCCCATAGACCTCTTCTGAATTGGCCAGCAGGAATCTGAGGGCTATGCAATTTTCCAACACTACTTGAGCCAAGATGCTGAGGCTGGTCTGCTATGTGTCCAAAGCTGAGAACATGTCGTTAAAGACTTTGGTGATGGTTGAGGGACAAATTAAGCACAGTTTTTTCTAATTGGATGACCCTGACAGTGCAAATAGCCTCCTGGAAGGTACATATGAACAGAGGATTGGTAACACCACTTAGAAACGCTCCTGAGCAACTGGGACTGCCCCCCTTTGGAGTTTCCAACTAACTTAGCATAGTGTGACATGTTCAGCTGAAAGCGGTGTTATTTTGATTATTTAGAAATCTCTCATTGGGGCCCCATATGTGTGTGTTACATTGGTAGAACAAAGACAATTTTCCACCAAATAATTAATATGCCAAGGGGGTACACACAGTGCTGGGAGTGTAAGAATCTTTGACTACCACCATGGGGTTAAATCAGTTAGAAGGTCCTCCCACTGGACAGAGTCCTTGAGTGGAGCTGATGGGTTGATTTAGAGCAGGGAAGAGTATAGCAGAAAAGAAGGCCACAACCTACCATAGCCCTGATGGTGGATCCTGCATCACTTCCTCAAGATATTCCAGTCACTCTCATCTTTGACACGAGTGAGTTGACATCTAGGCAGGTGTTTTGCTCCTGTGGTATTCCAGATCAACAAGTTTTAGATACTTGAGGTACCAGAAATGGCTATGGTTAGAGAAATGTCTGTGGCATTCAATAGCATAGCAATCAGATTTCCATCTGTGGGATTGGACAGGGGGCAACATATATAACAGTGGGTCAAATTCAAGGTGGTGGCTACTGCCCAGGATTGGCATACCAATGAATTCATCAAGGCAAGAGTCACACGGGCTACCCTGTGAGAGAGATGGAAGAGAAGTTAGATAACTTCTTCCTTTCTCCCCCATATCTATGCTCTCAGGCCCAAAGTTGGTCATGTCTTATCAGTTAGAAGAATTCATTCCTACTGACTGAGACCTAGACATTCTTTCTTGTATTATGTGTAAGGATAGTGTCCTTGGGCCAATGCCCAGGGTGGCAGACCTGGGTTGGATAATTTTGTGATTCAATGAAAATTTTTATTTAATATACTGATACCCATGTTATGGGGCTACAAGAGCAAAGTTGCAGGGCCACCTTAAGGAAAATGTTAAACTTGAGACCACAAATTAGCGGTCATTATTTTTAAGGTCTTTGTAGGCAAACTCCATGATCTTTACCAGGAGGTAAATGGAAAAGTAGGCTAGTGATTTAAGCCCTTGCTGTTTAATAAGCATCCTGATCTACCATGGGTAGTCTTTGGGAAAGGGTCAAAAGGGATAAAGTATCATTGCAGTACTTCCCACGGAGATTGAGATGTACATAATTGTAAAATAAGGTATACAGTTGAAGGAAAAGGATTTATAGCCTTGTCAAACTTGCGGTACAAATGATAACTACTTTTTTGGAACATTGTTGCATTAGGACCCCCAGAATACTCAACAGAGACATATAGGATAGGCTAGGGTGATCTTATTTCCTCCCATTGGCCATTTAAGCCTGTTCTTTACCTGTCCATTAAAATGCTCAACCATCCCTGTGACTTGAGGGTGATATGGAGCATGGAGGGTCTTGACTGGGCCCATAGAGGTGTGGTTTAGGCTGCAAAGCTATTTATGGACACATTGTGTTTAGGGAACCCAGAAAGGAAAGAATCGTGGTATTGTAGGGCCTGGATAGTGTGGCCTGAGTCAGTGTCATGTATGGGGATCATTAGGCCAAACCTGGAAAGAGAGTGTCAAATACAGTTGGGATCCAGATACTCTGGATGGGAGGAGAGGCCCAACATGATCTATTTCTAAGAACATTCTGGCCACTGGTGCAGGGGTTCGTTTCTGGAGAGTATTTTTAGCCTTGGCCAACAGCTGGCTGGCAGGGCTGCTTTTCCACACCATTGCACAACCTTCTGATGACAGTGGCAATCCATGTAGGCCAAGTCTAGCATGATGTCTGAATTTTCATGAGCCATCCTCTTACAGATCCAGGAGACAATTAGTGGCACCTCTGTTTGCTCTGGGGCAGGGAATTATTCAGTCTCCAAAGCTAGCTGATAAGCACAGACTGCTCATTGCTGATGTTCCTCTTTGTCTGTGTAAAGATTTTACTGAGCGTCCAGATTGGTAATAAAAAAGTTTATTAGCAGCAGAGCAAATTTTTTATACGACTGTCTCATCTCCACAAAGGGGCTTATTTTTATATGTCAGCCCAAATCTTGCTACTAGCCTGACCAAACAACAAAGACATCAGTCAGTGAAGATGTAATAACTCATATCCTAGGGTGACTGGATAGCCATACATATTGCCTAAAGCTTTGCTCTTTATGCCAAGTGTCCTTTATCATGCTCAGCAAGGGAGAGGTCACTTTAGGTTGGAATATAACCTCATCCTAGTCAATTCCTCTAGAAGTTTACTGGAGGAGCCATCAGTGAAACAGGTCCATGCATGAGCTGGCAAATCTCTTTATCCAGATCACCCCTGGGCCATAGAGGCAGTGACTACTTGGGTGATATATCTGGAAGACAGAGGGATACTCCTGAGACTTTTTTTTTTGAGTTGGAGTCTCACTCCGTCGCCCAGACTGGAGTGCAGTGGCTGCTCCCGGCTACTGCAGCCTCGACCTGCTGGGCTCTGGTGATCCTTCTGCCTCAGCCTTCCAAGTAGCTGGAACTACAGGCGTGCGCTACCATGCCCGGATAATTTTTTGATTTATTGTAGAGATGAGGTCTCGCCAAGTTGCCCAGGTGTGTCTCGAACCCGCTGGCTCAGGCAATGCACTCACCTCAGCCTCCCAAGGCGCGGGATTACAGGCTGAGCCACTGAGCCCGGCTTCCTGAGACATTTTTATGGAGCTGTGAGACCACGCCTGTTTTTTTATCTGCTCCTCTATGTAACATTTCTTTTTCTTTTTTTTGTTTTTTGAGTTGGAGTCTCACTCTGTCACCCAGGCTGGAGTGCAGTGGCATGCACACTCATGGCCACCCCAGCATCGACCTGCTGGGTACCAGCGATCCTTCCACCTCAGCCTTGCAAGTAGCTGGAACTACAGGTGCGTGCTACCATGCCCGGCTAATTTTTTTTTTTTATTGTAGATATGAGGTCTCACCAAGTTGCCTGGGCTGTTCTCAAACCCACGGGCTCAGGCAATTCACTCACCTCGGCCTCCCAAAGTGCTGGGATGACAGGCTGAACCACTGAACCTGGCCTATTTCTACTTCACTACAAAGGATTCCTAAGCTATCCCTATCTGTTGATTTGAGGCCTCTGTTTGTATCTACAACATGATTGTGATTTCTGATCATACAGCTGCTTCATGACCCTGGGTCATGTGTTTAGTATCTACCAAGGCCCCTAAAGAGGTCAGAATATTTCTACCAAATATTTAACAAGAAAATAATTGTTTTAAATTCCTTGAAAGAATTAACAAAGAGATCATCTCTACCTCATTTTATGAAAGTAAGGTAATCTTGATAACAAAATCTAACAAGAACAATAAGAAGACAACAGGTCATTGTTCTTATTAATATACATAAAAGTGAAAGTTCTTGGTCAGGCATGGTGGCTCATGCCTGTAATCCCAGAGCTTTGGGAGACTGAAGTGAGAGGATCACTTGAGCCCAGGAGTTCAAGGCCAACATGGGCAACATAGTGAGACCTTGTTTCTGCAACTCTCCACAAAAGTAAAAGTTCTTAAAAGTATGTTAGAAAAACAAAGTCCAGTTATCTATGAAGAGAGATAATATATGATGACAAATCAGTTTTGCATCAATAATGAAACTTGGGATCAATATTAGAAAGTTATCAAAGTATTTCACTACAGTAACAGATAAATGGATGATTTAGTCATCTCAGTGGATGCAGAAAAATATTTGATAAAATCTTTCAATCAATGGTAACGGAAGGAAAAAAACATTGCCATAAATAAACTTGACTAATTTGATAAATTTAACTCAAGTACTCTATATCAAATAGCATACTTTATGATAAAAAATTTGATAACTTTTCCTCTGAGATCAGAAGTATTACCACTTTATTCAACTCTGTTGATTAGGACGTCCAGGGTAGAGTATATAACAACATCAAGAAGCAAAGGATAAAAGTCATATAGAAAGAATTAAAAGTCATATAGAACAGTCTATCACTGTTCACAGATATAGACCAATGGAATAGACTTGAGAGCCTAAAAATAAACTCATATATCTCAACTGATTTTCAGCAAAGGTGCTAAGATCATTAAATGGGGAAAAAACAATCTCTTCAACAAATTGCTGGGGCAACTGAATGCCCACATGGAAAAGAATAAAGTTAAACTTTTACCTCTTAACATACTAAACAATTAACTCAAGATGTAACAAAGATCTAAATATAAGCACTAAAACTATATAATTTAGGCTTTTTTTTTTTTTGAGTTGCCAAGGCTAGAGTGCCATTCCACATTCACGGCCACCCCAGTGTCAACCTGCTGGGCTCTGGTGATCCTCCCATCTCAGCCTTCCAAGTATCCAGAACTACGAGTGCAGGCTACCATGGCTGGCTAATTTTTTAAAAATTTATTGTAGAGATAAGGTCTCACCAAGTTGTCTAGGCTGGTCTCGAACCCGTGGGCTCAGGCAATCCTCTCACCTCAGCCTCCCAATGTGCTGGAATTACAGGCTTGGACCACTGTGCCCGGCCTAGGTGTAAATTTTTATGACTTTGTATTTGGCAATGAATTGTTAGATATGACACCAAGAGCACAAGGGAAAAAAATGAACTTTATCGAAACTGAAACTTTTGTGCTCCAAAGAACACAATTAAAAAGGCAAAAAGACAACCTGCAGAATGAGAATACTTGCATATCATATATCCACAAAGGGTCTAGTACCCAGAATACAGCAAGAACTTTTACAACTCAATAACAAAAAGACAATTCCATTAAAAATGAGAAAAAGCCATGGTAGATATTTCTTCAAAGGTTCACAAATAATCAACAAACACTTGAAAAGATATTTGACATCATTACTTATCAGAGAAAGGCTAATAAAAATCTACAATGCAACATCACTTCATAGCCACTAAAATAGCAATAATAATAAGAAATAAGAAATGTTGGTGATAATTGTGGAGAAATTGGAACCATTGTAACATGTGTGGTAGAAATATAAAAGAGTGCAGGCTGAGAGTTTGCACTGTCTTGACATCTGGTGAAACTGGATGGGCCTGTAATGGCCTGACCCCACACTTCCCTCCCTATTCTGCTCCGGTAGATAAGGTCCCCTAGCCAAACAAGCCTGCTCATCAAGGAGACCAGATACAGTTCCTACTTACCTCTAAATAATGGGTTTCAACTTGCTGGAAGCCTGCAGAATTATTCAAACAAGTCAATTATATTCTTCCATGGGAACAAGAGGTCACCTCATCTTTTCGAGAGAAAGATATATATATATCCTTTATAAGGCTTGTGCCCCTGGTTGTTCCCTCTGTTCCTGAGTAGAACCCTTGAGTGGATCTATAGGGTGTGTGGTGTTCTCTTCCCCAAGGCTGTGAATATATGTACTAATGAATCTCTCTAATCATCATTCTCATCTGCTCAGTGTCAGATGTCATGTGTTTGGCTATCACCATAACCCTAGGATAGAAATCTCTCCCTCAGCAAGGCAGGGAATAGGAGGCAATTACAACTTGGGTATATACCTGTAATAATTGAAAACAGATATTCAAACATATTCAAACAAACAATATACAAGAACATTCAGCATAGCACTATTGACAGAGATGGAAATAACCCCAAAGGTAGAAACAACCCAAAAGTTCATCAGTGGATGAATGAGCAAAATGTGGTATGTCCATACAATGGAATATTATTCAGCCATAAAAAGGAATGAAGTACTGATTCATGGTACCATGTGAATGAACTTCAAAAACATTGTGCTATATGAAGGACTCTCATATGGCCAACCTATTCAGCATTCATTTCTATCTTACCCCTCCCTCCCTGAAAGTGCTTTCCTATTAGTTCTGTGGGGGCTCTACTTCCCAGCCTGTCAGGATGGCCACCTGGCAGGCTGTAACCCTTTATAAGAAATAAAGTCTCTTTCATGTGTAAGTCAATAAATAGTGTGATTTTAAAAAGTTAACAGTATCTCTATTCACAATGGCAAAAATGTGGAACCAACCATGCTGCCCACCAAAGTGGAACTGGATGTAAAAAATGTGGTACATATACACAATGTGATATTGTGCAGCCATAAAGAAGGACAAACATATCGACTTCGCAGCAACTTGGATGGATTTAGAGTCTATCCTACTCAGTGATCTATCACAGAAACAAAGAACACAGTACCATAAGTTCTCACTCATAAGTGGACCTTGAACAATTATCATAATACTATAAGAAAGGGACTGGCAGTAGTGGGAAACTGCCAGGGGAGTGGGGGTGGGACTGGTAGTTGAGAGAAGCTGCCAGGAGAGGGAGGGGCACACCTTATCAACAAGGGTACCTGCATAATGAACATTTGTATACCTATCCCTGAATTGTAAAATTAAAAAAATTTTAAAAAGTTAACAGCATGATTCAATTATTATGAAATAACCATAATAAGCAAATCCATAGAGATGGAAAGTAAATTAGTGATTGCCAAGGGTGACTGGAAGAAGGGAGAAATGGAGAGTTACTTAAGAGTTATATGTTTTTCTTTGGGAAGGTGATAAAAATACTTTGGAGCTATAGATATGATGGTTGCACACATGGGAATGTACCAAAGCCACTGGATTATATACTTTAAAATAGTTAATTGTAGGTGAATTTAACCTTCATAAAATATTAATGGTTACTTCAACAGAGGAAGAAAGAATGCGAGTTATTTAGAATCAGAAATTCCAGTATTATTTTATGTATTTCTATTAGTAGTTATTTAAAATAACAATATATCTACCTCTTGAATAATCAAGAAAACAGGTAAGTATTGTCAAATAAAATTCACTGATATGGTCTTTGTAAATGGAATCTACTGTAATGCCTTTATTCCCAGGTATAATTTAAGCAACAGACACCCTAAAATAAAATCATATTAATTTTAAAGACCATGAAATGTAATGCCAATATTTAGTAGAAAGAACTTTACTTTAAGGTTTCGGGTGTTCACTGATGTTACTTTTTGTCGTTCTTGTTATATCAGTTAATAATCCTTGAGATCCTTAGAAACTGAGGCAATTTATGTGACGTGCTATGTAATTTCTAGAGACCACTTATTAGGCTTTTACTTTTGAAATGCAGTTGTTTAGAGGTTGGTTTCTGCCCAAATATGGAGCCAGGTAATGTTATCCCTCATTACTAGGTTTAATTTTTCAAAAATACCCTTAGAGCCTGTTTCCTCAGCATGCTGGATATGTACAAATTTATAATAAAACGCCTTTAGGGAAAGCAAAGTTAAACCAGAAGCAGTACTTTTCCCAGGCTTGGACCACAGGTGGTGTGGATTTGTTTACCTGAATCAGAATCTCCTGGAACTGATTACAACCATTGATTGGTGCATCTTGTCCCAAGCTTACTGGATCTGGATCTGAATCATTGGCTGGGAGGTAGAGCGTTGGCTTTTCTCCCCAAGAACCCAGAGTGAATGTGATATGCAATATCTTTAATCAATTCATAAGTAATTTTAGGGGGGATCATCCACTTGGACCCCTCAGATCATCTTGCAAAGTCCTACTCCACAGTCCAGTAGTCACATATCAAATATTATATAAGACACAATTTCAGACCTCTCCATATACTTGCAGAGGAGGCAACGGTAGGGAAGTATGGTCTAGAACCCCTTTCCGCATTCTCTCTCTTGATTTCCTCATTAGTGATGACAACTTCAGCTGTGAGGAGGAAAAGCCACATCTGTGTGGAAGGCTTCTCTGTGCTTTCCATGATCATCCTGATAAAACATCGCCTACAGCTGAGGAGACAAGAGGTTTATAAACACCTGCGAGGCCCACGTCCCTTGATTTCCTGTTTCCTGTGGAACCTCAGCACCGAGCTCTGCAGCAATGAAACTCTCTGGCGTGTTAGGAGGATTCCTCATGCTTTTTGTATTGGTTGATGGTCACGATGATTGTAAGAAAAAGAAGGGAATTTTGGAGGTGGCAATTTCAAGCAGTGGGGCTGCTTTTTTCCCCCCCGAATGTATGGTTGACTTTGAGGGTCTGTTTCTTATTACCTGATGATCAACTACTAATCTAGCTACAATCAGTTTTATTCACCCATCTTTACCACTGTATTTCCTTTAAATCTATCCTATAAGCTAACCTCATGAGGCTGTTTTTTTCCCCTTGCAGAATATTTCCATGTTCTTTTTTATTTTTTAAATCTGGAGACTAGCTTGTTACTTTGCTAAATATGACATACTTATGATAACTAGTACAATCGGCGGACTGCTCAGTGACTAGGGGAGAAAGTAACTTAGGATGGTCTGGCCAAGGGGTATGATGTTTGGACAGAGTAGTCAGCTGTATTTAAGTGTAAATGATTTCTTTTCAGAGTTGAGAATCTGAGTATGTTTTGCATAGGTTTTATTTGTAATTTTATATTTATTTTTTATTTTACATTTGGGGGTGTACATGTATATTTGCTACATAGCTATATTATGCAGTGATGGGGATGGGGTCATAGGTAGTCTGTTCCCCAGATAGAGAACACTGTGCCCCATAGGTAGTTTCTGAAACCAAACCCGCATCTCCCCACCCTCTTAATGGTGTCCTCAGTATCTATTATTTCCATCTTTGTGACCCTTGAGCTCCCATATGTGGGTGAGAACAAGCAGTGTTCGATTTTCTGTTTTGGGGTCAATTCGTGTAGGGTAGTGATCTCTAATTCCATCCATGTTGCTGCAAAGGACACGATTTCATTCTTTTTTATGGTTGCATAGTATTCCATGGTGAATATACACCACATTTTTGTTATCCACTGATTGGTTGATAGGCATTTATGTTGATTCCACATCTTTAGATTTTGCATAGGCTTTACTTCTGTTGTTCTACTTAGCAGCTATGTGACCTTAAGCTTATCATTGTGAGTATGAGAAAATAATAAAATTGACTTCATAGAGATGTACTGAAAATTAAGTAGAACCCCGAACCAAATTTAACATAGTTGGGAATCATTTAAAAAAATAATTGAAGTAACTGCGATATTTCAAAATTCTTTAGTTTTATGTAGCATATCAGGTGACATTCACTGGCTCAAATATTTTGATGCAAAGCAAACTATTTTTTTTATTTTTGAAAATCCATTTATTTTTGAGAATATTACCTTAAGAATATTGTTTCTAAATGGAAATGCATGAAGCATTTTTCCATCATGTGCAACCACTTATGCTTAGAAATATTTTTAAAATGTATGAGACCTGCTGGTAAAGCCTGAATGATCTGTAAAAAAACCAAAAAACAAAAACAAACAACAAACAAACAACAACAACAACAACAACAAAATGAGCTGGAAGGTGAGGTTTGGTTTGTCCTAGAACTTCTCAGGAAGTAGCTCCTATGATTTTTTTCCCCCCACATTCTGATGAAGAAACTGAATGATATAGAAGATTAATTGATCCAGGATCTCACAGTAGAAAAATATACAAACAGAAACAAAACATTTTCACTCTATAGGTGGAACTTCAGCTCAATTAAGAGGTTGAAAGTTTCCTGAGTTATTACTATCTGATGTTTTCCCTTTTTAATTTTCTTCCAATAGTGTATGTAGTCTGTACTGAATCCTGGCTCCAGATCAAACTCAGACGAGTGCCTCTGATAAATAACCTGCAACCTCTGCCACATGAACTCTATCTAGGAAACGGCTGCCCTGTAAATATAGTTGAACCCGATGTCTTTCAGTTCCTGTATCTTCTGACACTTTGTGGTATCAGAGTTCATGTAAGAGCAGTTATTGTTTCAATCAATAAGATATCTTTTGATTGTTTTATGTCTGCAAACCAATGACTAAAGCTGCACTATTAAAATTTTCAGTTGATTTTATAGCCATGTAACAATGAGTACTCTCTCCTAAGATTTTGGATATATCTTCTAAATGTAGAAGAGACATATTGAATTTGAAAATTTGAAAGCCATGCTATTCCTTTACCTACTTAGATGTTAAATGGTACATTTAAAAGATGAATCATATGCAAACGCTGACTATTTCTGTATGCATGGAAGAGCTGGGTGTTGTCATTTTCGATGGTGCCTTATATTTTTCAATTCTAGAATATAAGTACTCTAAAGCTAATTGGTTTGCACTCTTTGTGAAATTCGCCACTCGGAAGGTAAATGCATGGGTGAAGTTTTTATTTCAATTGTTTTTCTTTAGAAACATTTCTGTGTTGATTACTCTTATGTTGGATCCACAAATAATGGCTCATGTCTATGGTTGGTGGCTAAGGTCAATGGGCAAAATCTAGCCAGCTTCCTATATTTGTAAATTAAATTTCATTGCAATGAAGCCATGCTCATCTAGCTATTGTACATGGCTGCTTTCATGATACAAAGGCAGAATGCATATTTGTGACAGAGAGTATGGTCTGCAAAGGCTAGAATATTTACTTTCTGGCCCCGTTTTAGAAAAACTTTGCCTACTACTGGCTTATGTTATATCCATTTTACAAATAGGGAAGATGTATACGTCTCTGAAATTGTCAAATATTTAACCAAAATACACACTCAGAGTAACTTAGTTCTGACTAAATCAGACGCTGACTCTTAAACAGATATGGTGATCAAAATTGGCCCATGTAGACTCAACTGCCAGATACAATGTCCCTGATGCTGTGCATGTCAGGAGCCATTAATGTCTGCTAAAATCAGACATGTTATTACTTAGCCTTCTATTCTTCTATTTAATATCTTGCACTCATATTTACTTTATATCATAAGGTACAAGTGACTACATTGTTTTCATAGTCTGCATTTTAAAAAGAGAATTTGAAACTATTTGAAAGAACTATAATTAACAACTAAATGTATATCTTTTATACCATTAGGATGACCCAGTAGGTATGATCATTGAAACTACAATCGTATATGACCCAGTGAATCTTGACTTCTATGTTTACATCCCAATAACGTGCTATATTCAAAGGTAAGCATAGTAAACCACTGAGATTAAGGTCATGTAACATTTTTTTTGGTGGCCAGGTGTTCTGATTAGAATAAAACAGTTGGACATTATGCTGAGTTTGCATATCGAACCAAGTTTGATCTTTTGGCTTAGCCTTCCAAGTAGCTGGAACTACAGGCATGTGCCATCACGCCCAGTTAATTTTTCCTGATGTAGTGTAGAGATGAGGTATCGCCAAGTTGCTCAGGCTGGTCTCGAACCTGTGGGCTCAGGCAATCTTCTTACCTCAGCCTCCCAAAGTGCTGGCATGATAGGCGTGAGCCACTGCGTCCGGCCTCAGTACATTCTTTCAATGCATTTTAAGAATGATTAGATGAGGCTCAGTTGGCATATGAAAATTGAAATCTCCACTCAACAAAGAGATTATATCAGAAGGTTTTGGTTGTAAGCTTTTCTTTTCTGAGGTGTTCCTTGTCTATGCCCTCTCCTTCATACTGCCTCATCTATGGCTGTTATAGGAGCTTTTAAATTTTTGAATACATCATACCATCATTCTGCAGTTGTGGGTAGGAGCTAAGAGACTCAAAATCAGTATTTTTTTTTTAAAAAGACTTGAAACTAGAATGAGTCAGTCTCTGGTGAGTTACTATAGGATATAAAAAGACTTGCTAATGACAAACATTTTCTCCTTCTTTGAGAAACTTTGAGAAACTTTTCTGCAATGAGAGGATGAAACAGAAGTCTATTGATGCAGGCTGAGGCAAATTCTACTTGTGGTCAAGTCCCCTGGGTAAACTGTTCATGAGGCCTGATTGCATGTGTGCACAAGAAGTTTTCATTCCAATCTAGTTTTGAACAATCTGACCTCTGTGGAGACAGAATTAAATGGTGATATTTATCTTGCAATCACTGACTTCAGCTGTACTCTGTGAAATCTACTTTTCTTATTTCCTAACAACTTCTTTGGTCTTTCTCATAAGTGAAAATAATCAAGTAAGGACCCTATCTTCAATGCTACCAAATTTAGTTTTTTTTGTTTCCTCTGAGACTCCTAACTCTGCTCACAAGGGATTTGGAGAAGGGGGGTTCAGCATGAACACAATTCCCTCTGCTTCTTTTACCATCATGCTTTGTTGGAGTATGGTAGAGGGTGAAAAAGTAAAAGAGTCACAAGTATCTCACAGCGACATGGTACAATTGTGACTTATTTCCAGCAATACTGGCTGGGTAATCATAGCTTCACTCTGAAGCGTATCTTGAATTATGGATGTATACGTTTTTTGGAGGCCTTAGAAGGGGATAGTCATCACAACTGCGTGTTTCCTGATGGGGCAATCTAGATAAGGTTTACTTCTTCCATGCAGTTGTCATCATAGATCTGCACCTAACCTATTGGTTTTTTGTTTTGGATGCCCTTCATTCTAGTATCTTAATTGTTTTTTGAGTTGGAGTCTCACTCTGTCACCCAGGCTGGAGTGTAGTGGCACCATCATGGCTCACCACAGCCTGGGTTCAAGCAATCCTTCCACCTCAGCCTTTCCAGTAGCTGGGACTATACACATGTGTCACCACACCTGGCTAATACTTTTATTTTTTGTAGAAACGAGGTCTTGTTGTATGGCTCAGGCTGGTCTTGAATTCCTGGGCTCAAGCAATCTTCCTGCCTCTCCTCCCAAAGTGCTCAGATTACACACATGAGTCACTGTGCCCTGCCTTGATTTTTTTTTTTTTTGAGGTTTGCTCTCTAGTTAATAGATGTTCTTGGGCAATATCATGGAAAAATGGCTAGATCTGGTACTTGTGGGGAAATGACTTAGTCATACTACAGTACATGGTAGGAGAATGTGCTCTCTCACTCTGCTTCCTTTTCTACTCTCTATCTTTCTTGTGCCAGTTTACCACATAAGCATAGACACTTGGAAGTAAGGCATCAGTCTCCTGCTGCAGGCAACCTCAGTGTTGAAGAAGTTGATTAAAATATTCTTTTTTTTTTTTTTTTTTGAGTTGGGGTCTCACTCCATTGTCCAGGTTGGAATGCAGTGGCACACTCACCCCAGTGTTGACCTGCTGGGCTCTGGTGATCCTTCTGCCTCAGTCTTCCAAGTAGCTGAAACTACATGAGCATGCTATCACACCTGGCTAATTTTTAAAAGAATTTATTGTAGAGATGATGTCTCACCAAGTTGTCCAGGCTGGTCTCAAACCCGTGGGCTCAAGCAATCCACTTGCCTGGGCCTCCCAAAGTGCTGGGATTACAGACTGAGCCACAGAACCTGGCCTGATTAAAACTTTCTTATTTGGCTTTGTAAGGGGAAGGATAATTTTAGTGATCTTGCTCACTCTTCTAGTATAGGCCAATAACTCAGAACTGCATGTCTCTAATCATTCTCTGTAGAGTCTGATGAAATGATTAATGATAACAGCTGCTTCAGTGATTTATTAAGAGTTGCTGGCATTTGACACTCTTGTGAAATCACCTTCAGGTTTCCATAGCAAATTCTGGGATAATGGGACATTTTATTCAACATTCTGTAATATTTTTTCTTGTATTTTGTGAAATAACAAATTTCCATTTTTGTCTAAACTTGTTGATTTGGCATTCTCTCACAACTTAAAGAGATCTATCACTGGGCAACATAGCAAGACTCCGTCTCTACCAAAAAAACCCCAATTAGCTGAGTGTGGTGGCTCACACTTGTGGCCCTAGCTACTCCGGTGGCTGAGGCTGCAGTGCGCTGTGATTGTGCCATGGCACTCCAGTCTGGGTGACAGATTGAGACCCTGTCTCAAAAAAAGACAAATCTATCTAATTTAGTTTCTTTCCCCACACTTCAGCTCCTTCCCCAACCCCCAAAAGGTAAAATACACAAAGCTCAAATCTATGTTAATACATATGTGTTTTTTTCTCTTGTTCAGGAGGTTTCCAATAGTGGCGGTGATGAAAAGGAGAGAGAACTATAGGCGTGAACCCAGAAGACCGGTGGGAGAGAAATGCTCATTATCGGGTGGAGTTAAAGACCTGGAAATCTATCCAAGAGTGTCATTTGGGTGAGAGTATGTTGAATTAGCACCATCAATGATTATAGCACACTTATTTAAAAAGGCAAACGTTTAGTCAAGGGGTGATACGTACCACTCATTTTTTTGTGTACCATGTGCCCATATGATTTTAGTTCAGCATCATTGGAATCTTGCATTTTTATGGTTATTAGGGATGTACTTCATATGTTATCATTTCTCATTATTCTCTCATGTAAAACAGTAGATTTGCAATTGGAGCCTCAATAACTATTTTATATTATCAACTCACTCTAGCCAGGAAAAAAAAAAATCTTTGGAGTCTGTAGCATAGGTATGGAATGGGATTGCGACTTTCCATGAAGATGGTAATTGATATGTAGGCTAACTCTAACATTAGCTTTTTCTTCCAAGAGAACTAATTGTCTGCAAGAGAAAACACTCTTCTTAATGAGTCATAAGCATTTTTGAAATAGACTATTGTAAATAGAGCTGCAACAAACATATGTGTGCAGGTATCTGTTTTGTGAAATGATTTGAGTTCCTCCGGGTAATGCCCTTCTCAAATTTGACTGTGGGGGATAATAGACAAAGGCTATATAGTCCCAGAGAATAGAGACAGGGCTGCCAGTCA
>CAUYQG010202754.1:0-25707 GCA_963574415.1 Tarsius wallacei | reverse complement strand
CAGGCTGGAGTGCAGTGGCACGCTTACAGCCATCGCAGCCTCGACTTGCTGGGCTTCAGTGACCCTTCTGCCTCAGCCTTCCAAGTAAGCTGGAACTACAGGCATGTGCCACCATGCCCGGCTAATTTTTTGGTTTATTGTAGAGATGAGGTCTCACTAAGTTGCTCAGGCTGGTCTCGAACCCACGGGCTCAGGCAATTCTCTCGCCTCAGCCTCTCAAAGTGCTGGGATTATTAGATGTGAGCTGCCGTGCCCGGCCTTCTAAAAAAATTTAAAAAAAAAAATTAACATGGCATGGTGGCATGCTCCTGTAGTCTCAGCTACTCAAGAGGCTGCGGTGGAAGGATTGCTCAGCTCAGGAGGTCAAGGCTGTGGTACCCTGACTCAAAAAAAAAAAAAATTGCTGAGGCCTCTTTTGAGATGTTGTAAGGAAAGTTAGAAACCTAGGGCTACTAATTAAACTTAATTCTATTTATTGTGCATAAATTAGGCCCTAATGAGGTGAGAAATTGTAGTAAAATAACTACAGAATGAAAAATTTTCTCTGAATAAAAACAAAAATCAGGAAGGCTTTATTTACATTCTCAACTTTATCTTATTTCTCTTCCGCTACAATTGGATAAAAAGGAAGCAGCTCTGAGAGGAAGGAGATGGAAAACAAAAAACTTTCATGTAATTAGCTTCCATGAGGCAGGGTGAAGGGGATACTTGTGAATGCTAGAGAACAAGGTCTTTGTAGGCTTTGAAAGATTAGCCATTCAGTTCAAGACCAGTTCAGAAACAAAAGACAAGAGACAGGAAAAGATTTTGCTTTCAAGTTAAAGATTAATTTCAGAAGAACGAAATAACGTCTTAATCATTTATTTTTATTTTTTTGAGTTGGAGTCTCACTCTGTCACCCAGACTGGAGGACAGTGAGTGGCACGATCCTTCTGTCTCCGCCTCCCAAGTAGCTGGGACTACAGGCACACACCACTATACCTGGCTAATTTATTTTACTTAATTTTTTTGTAGAGACGAGATCTCACTATATTGTCCAGGTTGGTTCCGAACCCCTGGGTTCAAGCGATCCTCCCTCATCGGCCTTCCTAAGTGTTGGGATTATGGGTATGAGCCACCACGCTGGTCATTTAATCATTTATCTTTCAAATAACATAAGTTATTGCTTGTGTTCATGAATGTGTTCAGAATACACTCTTTTAATGAAAATATATTTTTTTCAATTTTTATTTTTTTGAATTGGAGTCTCACTCTGTTGCCCAGGCTGGAGTGCAGTGGTAGGCTCATGGCCACCACAGCCTTGACCTGCTGGGATCAGGAGATCCCTCCCCCTGAGCTTTCCAAGTAGCTGGAATCATAGACACACGCCACCACACCCAGCTAATTTTTTGATTTATTGTAGAGACGAGGTCTTGTCAAGTTGCCCAGGCTGGTCTTGAACCCCTGGACTTGGACCCCTGAACCCCTCTCGCCTCTGCCTACCAAAGTGCTGGGATTACAGACGTGAGCCACCATGCCTGGCAAAAATATTTTTAGATAGAGAGTGAGAAAAAGAGAGAAAGGCAGGGAAGAGAGAGAAATGAAAGAGATATGCAGGAAGTCTGAGGATTTCATTGTGTTGAATTTTCAAAAACATGAGATGACCAGTGGGACTTCCTGGAAAAGGCAAATTCCGAGCTGCCAGTTCTTAATAAGATTCAGTGTTAAATACAATGTGAGTTTGAGCACTGGGGCTCCTGGAATCAGAGATCATAGTCTCAGGCCTTCCTAACTCAAACCTGCCTGCAGGCTGGGCACAATTGCTTATATGCCTGTAATCCCAGTGCTTTGGAAGCCAAGGAGGGAGAATTGCCTGAGACAAGCCTGTTCAAATTAGTGAGACTTTATTTATATAAAAGTAAAAAATAAAAATAAATTAGCACCTGCCTGAAAACCCATTTTTGATAATCTATACTTGATTTAAACATGACTGCCTGAGGTCACGGTTTCAAGACCAGCCCAGACAACTTGGCAAGACCGCATCTCTACAATAAATCAGAAAATTAGCTGGGCGTGGTGGCACATGCCAGTAATTCCAACTACTTGGAAGGTTGAGGCGGAAGGATCACCTGAGCCCAGCAGGTCGAGGCTGCAGTGGCTGTAAGCTCACCTGAGCCCAGCAGGTCAAGGCAGTAGTGGCCATGAGTGTGCCACTGCATTCTAGCATGGGTGACAGAGTGAGACTCCCACTCAAAAAACAAAAAATAAAAAAAAACTGTGTTTTTTCATTCTAAGTCTCAAAAGAGGAAGCCATATTTAAAAATCTAATTTCTGGGTTAGGCATAGTGGCTCATGCCTGTAATCCTAGCACTTTGGGAGTCTGGGGTGAAAGGACCACCTGAGCCCAGGAGGTTGAAGCTGTGGTGAACTGTGGTTGTGGTTGTGTCACTGCACTCCAGCTTGGGCAACAGAGAGCAATCCCAACTAAAAAATAAATAAATGAATTATTACTCCTATAACTAAAGCTGGTAAAGAGAGAGAGAGAGAGAGAGAGAGAGAGAGAAATATCCAATTTCTAGCTTCTCTCACAAACCCCAACACTCTGACCACCTTGGGCCTGCGTTCTACCTTCCAAGAGTCGGCAGTACCCGAGTAGTGGCGATTTCTCTGCAGTTCAGCACAGCCCCAGTTTGGCCTGCCCCATCCGTCTGTGTTACTGTTAGGCCCTGGAGGACTTTGAGGTTTCACCCTTGCCAAGAATATTCATGTTGGTGGAAGTGTCTTGGGGATGGGGGACAGTAGGACTTTCCGAGTCTTTTTCAAGGCAGAATATATACAGCTATGTATGTAGGCAGAGGAAGAAGCAGATGGGAATATGGCAGAATCTCTTTGGGATCAGAATGTGATCTAAAGGACAAGATCTTCACTTCCTTTATAAGGTGGCATCTTACGACTAGCATGATATAAATATTTGGATAACTACCTCCAGAAGGAACTTCTTCATAGCAGGGGAACTAGTCTCATTCATCATGTCCTGGTTTAGCACTATGAGTGGCACAAAGTCTGTGCTTAATAAATATTTATTGAGTGAATAAAAGTTCAGAGGACCTTAGTATTTTCCACTTCTAAATTAAGCATGAGAAGGTTTTTTTTTTTTTCTGTTGTTTTTTTAAGTAACTCAGTTCTCTGGCCAGGTGTGGTGGCTCACACCTATAAATCCCAGCACTTTGGGAGACCAAAGCAAGAGGATTGCTTGAGTCCAGGATTTTGAGACCAGCCTGGGCAACATAGCAATATCTCATCTCTACAAAAAATAAAAAGAATTAGTCAGGCATGGTGGTGTATGCCTGTAGCTCCAGCTATTTGGGAGGCTGAGGCAGAAGGATCGCCTGAGCCCAGGAAGTTGAGACTGTGGTGAGCCATGATCGTGCCACTGCACTCCAGCCTGGGTGACAGAGTGAGACTCCCGACCCAAAAAAAAAAAAGGTAATTCAGTTATCTAGACATCATCTCTCCCACCATAACCCTATACCCCCATTCATTCTGTTGACCCTTATGGCCCTGGAGAATTTCAGCTCCTGCTCACCAGCACACCGGATGGGGAAAAACTGGGCTCCCTCTGGAGACCCTTCCAGCACTTAAAATGACCCTCACAGGAAGTGAGCCAAGAGTATATACCAACTGACGACCAGCTGCACGACATGGGGAGCACGAGGGATTTGTCACTTGCATATCTGAGCAACATGAAGTGTTTAAAATCAGGACACGCTGGCTGCCACAAACCCAATGAATAATTCTTGTGAGGATCAGCTGTTTTCACTTTGTTAGAAGGAAAGCTGCTTTTTAATGTTCCAACATACTCGCTTGGTCAGATTTTTCCCAGGATAGTGATGAGGTCAGCAAAGGCTGGCTGTGCATAAACCCTCTCTATAAACTAGGGATTTAAAACTCAGTAGCTTCTAGGCCAGGCAGGTAATGGATGCGAGTGAAGCCTGTTGGGAAAACCAAGAGGGACAGCTGCTCCTTCGTGCAAGTGACTGAGTTAATGCAGGAATCTGGGCCCTGTGTTGCCGGGTCTTCCAACTATTCCAGAGGAGTCAGACACCCAGATTTATATAGACGTTTCCCTACCAAACAAAGCAGACCAAACCTAACATGCCAGATTAAGCCCCAAGCCCGTAGGTTCTTGAAATCTGCGTAGCCAGGTAGGAATCACCTTTCCCTTGTGAAGGCTTTTATGGAAGCAACTTGGTGGTCTGTGACTAGCAACAGAAGCCTCCTCCATTCCCCTACCCCAAACTCACTACAAAGGGCCCTGGAACCCTCTGAAAGAAAACCTTTGGTTTTATTTTTTTTTCCTTGGATTTATTCTTAATTAGGCACTTTGGAATCTTTATGAAAAAAAAGAATGGTGTAAATATACAGTGTGTAACACACAGAGTCCCCGTGTGGAAAATGAGTAGTAGTGTTAACTGGAGATGACAATAACTCTCCTGCAGACAGCCAAGGCTGCTGTGCACATCAGTCCATATTTGTGTATGTGTATGCGGGTGTGTGTATATATGTGTGTGTATGTATATTTTTACCTTAGAGGATTGACCCTTGTTTTATGAATGTTTTTGTATCCAAATTGGGTTTTAGTAGCTTATTTTTTTTCCTCATTATAACCATGGGATAGAAACGCATCCTTTGCCCGGAGCTGTTTTGTTTTGCATGTGGGGAAATAGGGAAAACTTCCAGGCTTTGATCCCTGGACCAGATGACTTTCTGTCCCACAGTGAGGTCACAGACAGGCCATGGGATGGAACAAATGCTGAGAACCTACGTGGGCCAAAACCAAAGCGTATTTTAGGCCCCTCGAGTTTGATTTATTTTATTTTATCATAATCACGGAAATAAAGACAAGGATATTATCACTTCCTTTCTGCCTGTGTGTCTCACTTTGCGGAGAAAAAAAACTGTGGCTCAAAGTCGAGCCCATTCAGAGTTTTAAATTTTCATTTGTAAACTGGAGATATTAATAACTACCTTGCAGGACTTCTGTGAACACTGATAAGTTTAACACCTATGAAATACCTAGAAGGGTACCCAGTGCATAGCAGATCTCAAAGGGTAGTAGGTAATATTATTACTATTAATTTATGCTTTGCTTTATGATAACTTTATAACCTTGACACTGCAAGTGTGATTCAGGATAAGGAGTATCAGTGTTCTTTGAGTGCTTGTTAGAAATAGAGCATCCCAAGCCACTCTCCAGACCAGCATTGCAGCAATGAGTGATTCCTGTGTGTAGTCAACCTGGAGATGTACTGCTTTGTAATGTGTTCATTGTACTTAAAATTTCTGCTTTTTTTTTTTTTTTTTGAGTCAAGGTCTCACTTTGAACCCAATTCCTCAAGTGATCCTCTTGCATCAGCCTCCTGAGTAGCTGGGACTACAGGTGTGTGCCACCACGCCTAGCTAATTTTCAGATTTTTTTTTTGTAGAGATGAGGTCTTGTTTGTTGCTCAGTCTGGTCTCAAACTCCTGGGCTCAAGCAATCCTCCCACCTCAACCTCCCAAAGTGCTGGGATTACAGGCATGAGTCATCATGCCCCGCTGAACTTCTCATATTTTAAATGTCCTTAAATAGTGTTCCAAAACATGAATTATTCTGTACCATCTATAAAATATTGCCTATATCTGTGTTCTCTCTGCACCATTGTTTACTTGATACGTATTTTAAAACTTAATTTCTTAAGAAAGACTTTAGCCTGCTCCTAAAAGTGATATCATGGTTTTTAATCCTAGCTATATTCATGTAGCTCTATTCTATATTTATTTGAAATAAACAATGAACTATTATTAAGTTAAACATGTCCTTCATGTGCCCCTAAAAGCTTCTTGGGTATCACTGTGGCATACACACCATCTTTCAGGCAACAAACACTCTCCCAAGAGACTCATTATTTTAAAGAAGTTTGTGTTAAGTGATTTAATAAAGTGAAGATTCTTTTTCCAATCTGAATAGTCACTCCCTAATTTTTGCTTTTTCAATTCAAACCGAGCCTGTATGATGTGACAAAAAAGATTTTACCAGTCTGATGGATCAGGGATGTCACTTTCTAGCATGTATCTGAACCAGATTCCTTCCCCCCTTCTTTCTTAACTTCCATTAACATCTATTGAACAACCATCGCACGCCAGCCCTCGTGCTTAGCATGGAAGACAGAATTGAGAAAGACAGCGCTCCATCCCTAGGGTCTTACCTTCTGGTTGGTTGTGATTGTGTAGCAGAATGTCACGAGAATGATGGTAAAGCAATGCTCAGGACATCACGAAAGCACAGAGCAGGGTGTCTGGCCCAGTTGTGGGGTCCAAGCAAGGCTTCCTGGCAAGAAATAAAGGCTGAACTCAAACCCAGAGGATTGGCAGGGGGAAGTGATGAGGGCATGCTCAAAAGAGGATACAGCGTGGGCAATCCTGCAGACCAAGAGTAAAGCAAACATCCCAAAGTCTCTGTTTCCTCATTAGATATTTTACAGCAAAAGTCCAAAAGTTTGTGTTGATATGAGAGAATTACATGTTGCACATAGATACATACAGAGAGGCTCTAATAACTATAATTCCACTTTGATATACTCAAGAGAAATGAAAACATATGTCCACATTAAAATGTGTACACAAGTGTTCATGGCATCATTATTTATAACAGCTGAAAAGTAGAAACAACCCAAATGTCCATGAACTGATGAATGGATAATAAAATATGCAATATTATTTGGCAATAAAAATAAATAAAGTATGGATACAGGCTACAATATGAATGAACTTTGAAAGTTCACTATTGTGTTATTTCATTTATATGAAATGCCCAGTATAAGCAATCTACATTCTATAGATTCTTATATATCTATAAATCTATAGAGACACAAATTAGATTAGTGGTTGCCTAGGGTTGGAGGTAGGGTAGGGGAGAGAGGGATTGGCAATGGGTACTGGGTTTCTTTTTGGGGTGATAAAATGTTCTAAAATTGATTGTGGTGGTGGTTGTACAACTCTCTCAGTATACTAAAAACCATTGAGTTGTATACTGTAAATGTTTGAATTGTATTGTATAATTGTGAATTACATCTCAATAAAGCAGTTTTGTTTTCGGGTTTTTTTTTTTTTTTTTTTTGTGGTAAGTGGCCAAACACAGTGACTCACACCTATATTCCCAACACTTTAGGAGGCTGAGAGGGAGGACCACTTGAACTCAGGAGTTTGAGACCAGTCTGGGCAACATAATGAGACTTCATCTCTACAAAAAAATTAGCCAATATGGTGGCATGCATGCCAGTACTCCTAGCTACTCGGGAGACTGAGGTGGAAGGATCGCCTGAGCCCAGGAGGTCAAAGCTGCAGTGAGCTGTGATCATGCCACTGCACTCCAGTCAGAGTGACAGAGGGAGACCCCGACTCAACTTCTGAGTGGTCTATATATTTAACTTATTTAATTCTTACAACACCCAAATGAGAGAGATACCATTATGGTCCCCAAAGGTGACTGCCCAGGTCACACAGCCCTGGTAGGGCCAGGATGCCAACCCAGAGGTCTGGCTATGATATACAGACACTTAACTTCCACTCTACACTGGGAATTATTAAAAGCTTTGGTTGAGACTCAGATAAACCTGGGTTCTGATCTCATCCCTGCCACTTACAAGCCAAGTGATCCCCAGCAAGCTACTGAACTCGGTTTTCTCATATGTTCAATGGAGATAATAATAGCGCCTATCTCATAGGATTGGAGTTTAGCACAGTGACTATCTATAGCAAGCTGGTAACAACAATGAGGACTTTCTTTCATGTCGAGGTGCCGCTGGTTGGAGAACTGAAAAGCACCACCCAGACCATAGCAGCAGGCAGCCTAACACCAGGCAACTGGAAAGTCAGCTTATGATTTCTGGAAGGATGGGATTTTATTTTCTACATAGAGGCGACCTAGTGGTCTAGTGGTCTGGCATGCTACTTTTTACATAAATTAAAATTCAAGTTTTAAATGAGGACAACAATATTTGCCACATGCACTAAGTTTTCAAAATGTTTACAATTTGCTTTTTATCACATGAAAATAAGGAGAAGCGTGGGCTGGAGAAAGAAATGTGTCACTTCCTCAGCACTGGCCTGCAAGGGCAGAGTGACCTCACACAAGAAAAAAAATGCCAGTAATTTCCAAACTAGTCTAATTTTACATTTCTGGATTTTTTATTTCATTGTGTAGAGACATATTTATTCTTGGAAGAAAAAAAATCCAACAACATTAGTGATAAATGAAGTTGTATTAGTTTTGCTGGCAAACTCACGCTGCACAGCGCTGCAGAGCCCATTTGCAAGGCAGAGAAGGAGGTCGAAGTCCACTGCAGTCAGTTCTCTGAGTGCCCAGAATGTTTCTTTGAGCACAGTTTGTGACCAGAATGTTTTAAATTTCATTTTGGGGTTGGCACAGTTGGCTATGGTATGATTCAGTCTCTTCTTTCATCTCGTGTAACTTTCCTCTTAACACTCAGTGAACCCACTCTGAGGTTTCCACACTGTGGGACTCGTGCCACCATTCATTCCGTTGCTTGGGTCACCTATCCTTCATCCTTTTCTGCCCTATGGCCAGTTGATGGGTACTTTCGCTGGGCTTCTTCCAAAATATACCTCGAATCTTTTTGCCTTTCTTTCTTTCTTTTTATTTTTTTACAATCATGGCTCATGGCAGCCTCAATCTCCTGGGATTAGGAGAGTTTGCCTCCTCAGCATCTGGAATAGTTGGGACCACAGGGGTGCAGCACCAACATGCTTGGCTAATTTTTTTATTTTTTTGTAGAGGTGGGGTCCCGCTATGTGGCGCAGGCTGGTCTCAAACTCCTGGCCTCAAGCGATCCTCCTGCCTTGGCCTCCCAAAGTGCTAGAATTACAGGTGTGAGCCACTCCTCCGGGTTCCTTTTTGCCTCTCCCTAACTCTTTCACTGCTGCTTATCCAAGCCACTTACATGTACTGCCAGGACTACTACAGTAGCCTTCTACATGCTCCCTCTCTTTCCAGTGTCTTTCCAGACAGCCAACTCTCCACAAAGCATCCAAATGATGAGTGTGAAGATCTTAAAAAATATGAATAAGGTCAAGCTTCTGCCTAAAACCTATTAACAGCCCAAATCCAAATATACAATTTGAATATAAAAAAAGAGGTTCAACATTTTTTTTTTTTTTTTTTAGATTTGGAAAGAAGAGTTTTATTTCTCATAAAGAGTTGTAGCCTGCAGGCAGCCATTCTGACAAGCTGGGAAGCGTAGCCTCTGGCCAGAAGCTGGAACAGGCACTTCCTTAACATCATTAAGCATCAGGGAAAGTAAAAGTAAAACTATGAAGAGATACTACAGATTGAGTATCCCTTATCCAAAATGCTTGAGACCAGAAGTGTTTCAGATTTCGGCTTTTTTTGCATCATAGAATATTTATATGCCACTGGTTGGAGAACTGAAAAGTACTGCCCAGACCATAGCAGCAGGCAGCCTAAGCCAGGCAACTGGAAGAGTCAGCTTAGACTTTCTGAAAGGACAGAATTTTATTTTTGACATGGAGATGGCCTAGTAAATTAGTGATCTGGCGTGCTACTTTTTATATAACTTAAAATTAAGGTTTTAATTGAGAATATATATATATATATATATAATAGAGTAAGAGAGAGAGATTTGGGGGATGGAACTCAAGTCTAAATTCAAAATTCATGTATGCTTCATATACACCTTATACACATAGCCTAAAGGTAATTTTATGCAATATTTTAAAATGATCTTGTGCATGAAACAAAGTTTCTATATATGGAACCATCAGTAAGAGAGGGTGCCACTACCTAGGCCACCACATGGACAATCTCTGGTTGTTAAGCATCACCATCATTCCTGACTGAAATTATATGTTATCAATAAGCAACCTCTTATACTTATTCACACATGAGTACTTGACCATAAAAAACAGGACATATCATTCATACAGTGAAAATATAATGTGTCAGGTTGAGGTTGCAGTGGCCGTGAGCATGCTACTGCACTCCAGCCTGGGCGACAGAGTGAGACTCCTACTCAAAAAAAAAGAAAGAAAGAAAAAAGAAAATATAACATGTTCAGGATAACCAAGTAGCACAGTAGCATCACCAGAACACCTGTGTCAACTGTTAAACAATAACAGCTACAAATAATGGCAGGTTTTCAGTCTCTTCTTATGATGTTGTGGTTTGATGATAAGGTTACTACTGTATGCTGCATTTTATTTTATTTTATTTGCTTTTTTTTGCTCTGTGTATACTTTTATTAAGAGGGATTTGTGTAGAAAGACATGCTTTGAAAAGATTAGTAAACACCACTTTTTCAAGTTTCCTCACCCAATGATCCAGGACCAGAGCTCAGTTTTATGGATTCTGTATCCATTTCATTAATTCATATTGTCTTCATTAGTATGGGGGATAAGGTATTGCTCCCTTTAATGTTTGAATGTTGATAGCAATTATGGGTCTCTGAGTAATATCTCCAAGGCAACATCTTTTTTTTTAATTTATTTTTTTATTATAGAGATGTGGGTTACAAGTGAGGATTAACTACATAAGTAGGCTGCATGAGGATGAAGTTTGAGTGTCTAAACTGGCCCTCACTTCTCCAGTAATGGATCGTGTTGTCACGTGTTCCCCACTCTTCTCCCCCACTCCCTCCCCTAGCAGTGCCCAGTGACTGCCGATCCCTCCCGTGTGCTAATGAGACCAGTGTTCAGGGCCCACTTATGAGTGAGAACATGTGGGTTTCAGTTCTTTGTTTCTGTGACAGTTCACTTAGTATGATGGTCTCCAATTCCATCCAAGTTGCTGCGAAGTCTGTGATTTTGTTCTTCTTTATGACTGCATCATACTCCATTGTGTATATGCACCACATTTTCTTTAACCAGTTCACTTTCGATGGGCAGTAGGGTTGGTTCCATGTTTTTGCTGTTGTGAATAGTGTGGCAGTGAACATGAGTGTGCAGGTGTCTGTTTGGTAGAGTGATTTGTGTTCCTCTGGGTATATTCCCAGGAGAGGGATTGCTGGATTGTGTGGAAGATGAGTTTTTAGTTTTTTTAGAGATCGCCCCACCGCTTTTCTTAGAGGTTGAACCAGTTTACATTCCCACCAATAGTGTAGAAGAGTTCCCTTTTCTCCACACATGTGCCAGCACCTGTTGTTTTTTGACTCATTAATGATAGCCATCCTGACTGTAGTTAGGTGATACCTCATTGTAGTTTTGATTTGCATTTCTCTGATGATTAGTGAGGCTGAGCATTTCTTCATGTGCCTGTTGGCAATGTATTTAATTATTTTTGGTGAGAAGAAACATCAGAAGCAGTTGAGGGACCAGGAACTGGATTCTCTAGGAATGAGGAAGCATTCTGCTGGATGGCGTGTTTGTTTGTTTGTTTTTAAAGTTGGGATCTCACTCTGTCACGCAGGCTGGAGTGCAGTGGCATGATCATGGCTTCCTACAGGCTCCAACTCCTGGAATCAGGTGATCTTTCTGCCTCGGCCTCCCAAGTATCTGGGACTACAGGTGCGTGCCACTATGCCTGGCTAATTTTTAATTTTTTTTTGTAGAGATGGGGGTCTCCCTGTGTTGTTCAGGCTGGTCTTGAACTCCTGGGCTCAAGTAATCCTTCTGCTGTTGCTGCCCAAAGTGCTGGGATTATAGGCATAAGCCATCACGTCTGGCCTGGGTGACTTTTTAAAATGTTTCCTCCAGAGTCATCTGCCTCACTAACTCCAGTTTTTGTCTTAGAAGTCTCTCTTTGATTTTCATAAATGGACATGACTTCTTGTTCTGTTCTGAGTGCATGCTGTGGTCCTTCAATAAGCCACACATTTTTACCGTATCATCGACAGTCACTCTTTCTGCAATGTTTTCCACTTTTGGCATCATGTCAGTACTCAAAATGTTTCAAATTTTGGAATATTTTGAATTTTGGATTTTTGGATTAAGGATGCTCAACCTGTACTATACACCCATCTAAATGCCTAAAAGTTTAAAAATTAAAAAGACTGACAATACCAAGTGTTGTTGATGATGTAGAGGAACTAGAACTCTCATCTACTGCTAGTAGAAGAGAATATATAATGAGTTTGGAAAATTGTTTGGCAATATCTAGTAAAGTTAAATATATGCTTATTCTATGACCTAGCAATTCCACTCCTAGGTATATACCCAGAAAAAAATGGGTGCCTATATAGGCTCATCAAAAGATGTTCAGAGATATTCACACTAGCTTCATCTACAACAGACAAGCATTGGCAACAACCCGAATGTCTATTCATAGTATAGTAGATAAATGGTGGCTTATTCATGGAATAAAATAAAATGCAGGAGTAGGTTGAGGTAGCAGTCCCCAACCCAACCTTTTTGGCATCAGAGACTGGTTTCATGGAAGACAATTTTTCCATGGGCTGCAGCAGAGGAGGGTAGGTTTTGGGATAGTTCAAGCGCATTACATTTATTGTGTACTTTATTTCTATTATTATTACGTTATAATATACAATGAAATAATTATACAAATAGCCATAATTCAGAATCAGTGGAAGCCCTGAGCTAGTTTTCCTGCAACAAAATGGTTCCATCTGGGGGTGATGAAAGATAGTGACACCTGAAGCTTGTTGCTTGTGTCCACTCTAGTCTGTAATCTTGTTTTGGTCACTATCACTGCAGAAAATGGTGCTTTCACAAAGACAGGATGTTGGAAATGGATGTAGGCTTTTCAGTGCTGATCTGGTAGGAAGTGGAGCTCAGGCAGTAATGCAAGCGGTGAGGAACAGCTGTAAAATACCAATGAAGTTTCACTGGCTAGCCTGCCACTCACCCAGTTTCTAACAATCTGTGGCTTGGGTGTTAGGGACCCCTGGGTTAAGAGGTGTGAGAAGCTTCAGAGCTTTCGTGTTCCTGATGTGTGTAGGCACCTGCTCAGCCTCTCCCAAGTCGAAGGCTTGCAGGATGGTGTAGTGTCAGGCAAAAAGTGAGGCAGCTGGGGGTCTCTGTAAGCTGTGGACGACATGAGGAGCAGAATGGGAAGCAAGAATGGGGGGAAGAGGCTTTGAAGCTAGGAAGAACCTGGAGAAAGGAAGAGATCAAGAGGCTACTGTAACACCCAGATCAAGATGGCGGAGTGATCACACCGTGAAGCTTCCTTCTCTCAAGAACAGATGAAAACATTTTAAGCCAAAATCTAGATAATAATACAGGCATTTGGCCAGCTGGTGAATCATGAGGGAAGTTGCATTGTTCTAAATGCCTTGCCCAGGAGCAGGCTGGAGTTATGGATTAACTACTAACTTTGTTGAAAACATAAACTAAAGTCTGTTAAAACCACCAGATGGTTAGAAATAGAATATGTAATTTCCAAACTTGTTGAAGAAAAAGAATAGCAATTAGGGAAAACTTAAAAACACAAAAGAAGACAGAAAGGGAGGAAGGAGAAAACAGAACTTCATAAATAGAAAATATAAAATGTCAGAGATAAGTTATTAGATTCCTAATCAAAGTGAAAAATAAAAGTTCAAACTTACCTATTAAAAGACAGGACTCGGCGGGGTTCAGTGGCTCAACCTGTAATCCCAGCACTATGGGAGGTCGAGGCGAGTGGATTGCCTGAGCCCGCGGCTTCAAGATCAGACCTGGCAAGTTGGTGAGACCTCATCTTTACAATAAATAAAAAGTTAGCCGGGCGTGGTACTGCACATCTATAGTTCTACCTACTTGGAAGGCTGAGGTGGAAGGATTGCCTGAGTCCAGCAGGTCAATGCTGGGGTGGCTGTGAGTGTGCCACTGCCCTCCAACCTGGGCGACAGTGAGACTCTAACTCAAAAAAAAAAAAAAAAAAAAAAAAAAGACAGGACTCTTAGATTGGCTACTTAAAAATCCAGTTAAAAATCTGTTTAGAAGTTATATACCTCAGACAAAATAGCATAGAAAGATTATAAATAAAGGAGTTTTAAAAAGATATACCAAGAAAATAGTAAAAACAACAACAATAACAAAAAAGCTGGTTTAGCAATCCTAATACCAGACAAAAATGGATGTTAAAGTATTTCTGGGAACCAAGAGTTCATAAAATTAATGAAACTATTCACCAAGGCAATAGGACAGCCACAAATTTATGTGCCCTTAACTACAAATTTGTTGTTGTGGAAACTTTGGTGGAAGAGCGGAAATTGGCTCTTTCAATACGACTCAGCCTTCTGTTTATTGTGGTAAGGACCACGCTCCCCAGTTCTCTTGCATCTAGATTCTCTGTGTGACTGAGTTTCTGCCAAGCAGAGATTTGGAAGGTAAAAGCAACCTCTGTGAGGTGGTGGCCACAGGTCCTTCTGGAAGCAGAGAGGTGGTGGAGGTGCTTGGTTGTCCAGTAACAGCTGAGTTCTCAAACCTTGGCACTACTGTTGGAGGGGCCAAGGAGCAGACAGTGGCTGGCCATGAAGTTTCTGCAGGATGTTGGGTGTTTCTCCTGGTTATGTTGCTCACAGTCTGGGTCATATTCAGGTTTGATTTCCTAGCTTCCCAGAAATTCTGCAAGCTACCCTTCGAACTTATAAAAATTCCCTTTTAAACTAGCTGGCATGTATCACAACATGATGTGGTATGTGCTATGCTAGAGGTAAATTTTAAGGGATTCTTAAACTCTGACTAGGGGGCGAGTATGGAATCATAACCTTCTTCGAACCAGTGATTACAGCACTATGAACTGAAGTGTAAATTGGATTTAGCCAGGAGAAGAAGGCAGGAGGAGCAGGAGGGCTTAAAGAAGAAGGAGCAGTAAACGTTCAGTTAAACACTACAAGGTGGACATCCTCGGTTGACCCAGGTAGAAACTGAGGGTCAGGATGGGCATGGTGCCCCATGCCTCTAATCCCAGTACTTTGGAAGATAGAGGTGGGAGGATGGCTTGAGGATAGGAGTTTGAAACCAGCCTGAGTAACATGGTGAGACCCCCCACCTCAACTAAAAAAAAAAAAAAATCAGCTGGATGTGGTGGCATGTGTCTATAGTCCCAACTACTCAGGAGGCTGACGCAGGAGGATTGCTACAGCCCAGGAGGTGGAGGCTGCAGTGAGTTATGATTGTGCCTCTGTATTGCAGCCTGGGCGACAGAGTGAGAGCCTGTCTCTAAGGAGAAGGAAGGAAGGAAGGAAGGAAGGAAGGAAAGAGAGAGAGAGAGAGAAAGAAAAAGAAAATGAGGGTCAGAGGGCCATTCACCTAGGAAGGAAGGAAGGAAGGAAGGAAGGAAGGAAACAGAAAGAAAGAGAGAAAGAAAGAAGGAGAAAGAAACCGAGGGCCAGGTGTGTAGTAACTCACCTAATAGGGCACATGCTGGTTTTGCCTGTGAGAACACGGTTTCCTCCCAGCTCCACACCAGCCAAGTATATCATCAAACCCTGTTTCCTTCAGGAAGACACATCCCCATCCCTGTGTTCGGGGAGTCTGGCCCCCTTGTTAGGCCAGGATGTAAGTCCTGACCAGACTCAGCGTGGAATGGTCTCTGTGTGGAGTGGAAGACATGGTTCCAGTCATTCATTGAACTTAGGAATGAACATGTGACACACAATGCCTTTTTTGCTTCTGGCTGCTGGTGTGTATCAATGGAGTGCCTGGACATGCTCCCTGGAACACAGGGCGAAGGACGATGGGGAAGTGGCTATCTGAAGGAAACAGAGTTTGATGATGAGCCCGGCTGGGGTGGGGCTGGGAGGGAGCTGCTGTCTCCATAAGCAAAAAAATAGCACGTGCCCCATTGGGTGAGTGACTAGACCCGCCCCTACACACCTCAGACCCTCCATTTCTACTTGGGTCAACTGGGGATGCCCACCTTGTGGTGTTTTTTTAACCGAACGTTTGCAAGTGCAGGATCTCGTGACCAAGTGGGCGGGGCAGAGCCCTGCCACATCAGGGAAAAAGGCCCGAGCCTTTCCTCTCACACTCTCCAGTCCTCCCAAGCGCCTCTAGAGGGTCCTTTTAGGAGACAGAACTTGTCCTTAATATTTAGTCCTCTGGAAACTGAGTATTCCATTGCTCACTACGAAAGCCCTAAACAGAGCAAGTGAATCTAAGACTCGAGATTTAAACCCCTCGGACACACAATTCTAAATGGGAATATAACTGATTAACAAACACCTGGAAAAGAAATTCAGTCTCCTTAGTAGAATTGACAATCCGTTTTTAAAAACGATTACACGAGCAAAAATTCTTTTTTTAAATGGTGAGTACTGTTGGTATTTTTTAATGTAAATTCTCATAGCTTTTTAAAAATAACAGTAGCTTTCGTGTATTGAGTGCTTACTACATGGTAAGATTATATAGGACAAACAAATGAATTTAACCTTTATCCCAATGACATGACTATTATTATCTTCAGTTTGAGGATGAGGTTTAAAGGTACCCCTGCCTTGCCGAGGTCTCCTAGGTAAAAAGGGTGAATTTATGGAGCTGCATCTCTTGAACCAAACGTGTGCCAAGCTTGGGAAACAGGGACACTCCCCCAAAAAATTTTGAGAAAAAAATTTGTAGTAGAATTTGAAATTTGATATTCAAAAAATAAAAGCATTAAAGTAGATTTCTCAGGGAAACATTCATTATAAACCTTCCTCAAAACATATTTTCAGCTGGGTGTTGTATTTACCCATGCCAGGAGTGAGTGATCCCACACACTGTTATCATTCCTGAGGGCCTCTAAGGGTTTCACGCCAGCCCGTGGAGCTAAGATTCAGCTCAATTTGACTCCAAAACCTGTGTTTGTAATAGACCACAGGGACCCAACTTAGAAAGCAATTTAACAAATGAAATCAATAGCCTCAAAAACATTCCTATATCTTCATCTACTGAATAAAATAGTGTAACAAATTGTAAAAGCTTTGAAAATAAGTGCATTAAAGGCAGAGTTCTTTACAATAATATAGTATAATAGAAATTAATACAAATGTTTAAACTCAATAGGGACCTCAATAATTAAAACATGTAATGCAACCACTAAAAATAATGTCTGTGGGGACTTTGTAATAAAGTGGGAAAATGATCATATTAGTACAATGCCAAGTGGAAAAACTCAATGTGCAAAAACGTTTATAAAAAGTAGAACTGTGAAAAATAAAAAGTTTTAAGTCTATAAAGACATAAAAGAAACACACTTTAAAATGTTAACAGAGACTGTATCTTGATAGGAGTGATTTTTCTCTAATTTCTTAGGGGCTGTTGGGGGGTGATTAGAATACAGAGTGTAGCAGCAGCTAACATTTTCTCTTTTGTAGATATGGGGGTCTCACTATGTTGCCCAGGCTTATCTTGAACTTCTGGGTTCCTCAATGGTCCCCCAAAGTGCTATCTTACATTTTCTCTAATGAGGACTTTCCCTAATGAGTACTACTTTTAAAGTAGAAATAATCCTAAATATCCTTATTTTTTAAAAAGCCTGAAGATCTGGAAAGAGGTCTTTATATAGATAGTAAAAATTACTGAGGGGTGGAGAGGTTTCCCTAGGAAGATGTTATAATTGTGATTCCAACCAGGTATGGTGGCTCACGCCTATAATCCCAGAATTTTGGGAGGCCAAGGTGAGAGGATTGCTTGAGCCCAGGAGTTTGAGACCAGCTACAACATAGGGAGACCTCGTCTCTACAAAAAATAAAAAAAAATTAGCTGGCTGTTGTGCTCACCTGTAGTCACAGCTACTCGGGAGGCTGAAGAGGAAGGATTGCTTGAGCCTAGGAGGTCGAGACCACAGTGAGCCATGATCATGCCACTGCACTTTGGCCTGTGTGACAGAATAAGACCCTGACCAAAAAAAAAAAAATGTGATTCTTCATTGTAAAGCAAAGGCTGGGAGGAAAACCTTTACTTACAGTTTTCTGGTACCATCTGATGTGATGTCAAATATTTTGCCCCACTGTCAGCTTGTGTGCGTCCATATTTGGTTGAAGAAGCATGAACACAGTAGACTTACTCAGCATGTATATACCCATGAAGAATCTTGGTAGGTTTTATATGTGACAGCATTATTAAACCCCCAAATATCTTAGTGGATACAGAACTCTCTGATGCTTTAAGAAGCTAAATAGCAAAAGAAAACAACATAGTGAAATAAATCCACAAAGCTCATTATTGCAATTTATTAAGGTTTACTCCCTCTTTTTGGAAACCCTCAAGGTGTTTTTGTCACCCCATGACCTCTCCTGGCTCTCCTCTGATCATGTCTGGCTGTTCCTTCTGTCTCCTTTGAGGCTTTCTGTTCTACACTTCTTGTTCAAGCTCACCTGGTCTGCCCCAGGTCCTGTGGTCTTCTCTCTCCACCCTTCCCTGGACAGCCTCTGTTAGCTGCTGCTACCCTCTGAATACTAATCACCTTCCAATAGCCCCTAAGAGCTGGTATTTGATAACTTAGAAATAGGCTTAAGGGCTGGGCATGGTGGCTCATACCTGTAATTCCAGCACTTTAGGAGGCCAAGGTCACTTGAGGCCAGGAGTTCGAGACCAGCCTGGGCAGCATAGTGAGACCACCCATCTCTACTTAAAAAAAGAAAGAAAAGAAAATGGAGCCTGGCACCATGCAGGTCTTGCTCCCTGATGCAGCTTCCAGAGAGCAACCCTGGGCTAGGGAAAACCAATGGATGCATCCCAGCTTTTGAATTGAGTTAACTGAACTTAAAAAAAAAAAAAAAGACGCCAGGCGTGGTTGCTCATGCATGTAATCCCAGAACGTTGGGTGGTGGAGGCCAGAGGATTCCATGAGCCCAGGGGAGATCTCATCTCTACAATAAATAAATAAATAAATAATTTAGCTGGGCATGGTGGCACATGCCTGTAGTTCCTGAAAGGCTGAGGCGGAAGTATTGCCTGAGCCCAGCAGGTTGGGGCTGTGGTGGCTGAGAGAGCGTGTCACTGCACTCCAGTCTAGGCGACAGAGTGAGACTCTGACTCAAAACTAACTAACTAACTAAATAAATAAATATAGCTTCAACATAAAAGTCTCATTAGCCTTCATTTAAAAATAACAGATGACCCTTAAAAATGGTTATCAAGAAATAAGCACACAAAACAATGTGTCATCCTTTGATTACCTTTTCCATTAATTTGACTCACTGACAGCTGATGTTTCAGTCTCAGGATGCACAGACTGGCTCTTGCTTTCAATGTGTTTCCTCTGAAGTCACTTCACCACAGTTTTAACTATTGTCAATTTACGAGTACTTCAAAAATTTATTGAGAAATACCATATGTTGAAGAAATAACTTGGAGGGTGCATCTATTCCATGACTTCCCAGCTGGTTGTATTTCAGTGAGGGACCAGGGGTTACCCCTACTGATAGGATGCCCACTCCCAGGATGGATGCGTCTATAAATGGATAATAAGCTATCCCCAGATAATCCTTCCTAAGTAAACTCTGCTTTGCCTTGTAAATGGTTTAGATCACATTGGATTCTCATGACTTTGCATTGTCTGAGAATCAGGACATTTGTCATCGTATCAGATCTGTGACAGGGCACATCAGCTACTTTCTCTCCTTCAGACTCACTTTTAATACTTGTGGCCAGTTTTCAATACATATCTCCAGTAAGTATTATGATGTTCCCTGCCCCCTGTCCTGACTGTCCTCATCCAGTTGGTGGCTGATCATTTCAGTTCAACAAATACTTCTGAGTGCCAGAGTTGTGCTAGGCGTTGAAGCACGCAAGGTAAATGGAAAAAGAATCTTCCAAAGTAATTCTGTCACTTTCCTATGGTTTCCAGGCCTGACATGAGCCGTCAGTCACTGTTTCCAAATACAATCAATCACTTTATGGCTGGAGTGCAGGTCAGAGCCAATAAGGGGCGAGTGCTGGTTGTTTTGTTCTCCATTCCAACTTTATTGAGACCAACTTAGATGTAAAAAAGCCTAAATTCAAGATTAGACATTCCCAAAGCTCTTTCAAACACTAGGCGAACCCATCCTAATGTTTGAAATCTTCAACATGAAATCTTCAACATCCAATAATCCCTCCTTTCTTCCCTCCTGCCTAGTGCCTCCCTCGGGCAATAACATGACTTAGAACCACAGAAACCATTGCATTCACTAGACAATTGGCTTTCTGTGGCGCTAAGTGAGAAAGCTTGACGCACCCCCCAAGATCATAACTAGCCCATTGTTGTTTCCTCTTTCACAGCAAGTTACAAAGTTTGATGAACATTTATTTTTATTTGTATTTTTTAGACAGGGTCTTGAGCTGTCACCTAGGCTAGAGGACAGTGGCATGACCATGGGTCACTGCAGCCTCAGACTCCTAGGCTCACGCGATCCTTCTTCCTCAGCCTCCCAGGTAGCTGTGACTACAGGCACACACGACCATACCTGACTAATTTTTAATTTTTTGTAGAGACAAGTTCTTGCTGTTGCCTAGGTCTGGTCTTGAACTTCTGGGCTCAAGCAATCCTCCCGTCTCAGCCTCCCAAAGTGCTGGGATTACGTGCGTGAGCCACTGCGACCGGCCTCATCAATCCCTATTATAATTCTTCATTGTTATCTAATACTGACACTACTTTCAGCCTTGAGACTAAATTTTAGGCTCCGAGTTGCAAAAGGGAGCTGACATTATTCTGCGTTCATGAAAAACAGCCTTGTGTTATTCTCCATGGGCTTACTACTCAGTGCCAAGTGGAAGCACCTCATAAATAGTAAATGCACAGAGCAAGGCCATCCATTCAAGAGCAGGGAGGGTCCAGGGCAGATCTGGAGCTGTGAACTCAGCCCCTCCCCGTAGCAGCAGCGCCATCTGCAGCGCGAGGCTGGATCCCCTCCAAGGACTCACCGCTTCCCTTAGAACTTTTATGGGTCTGCGTTTTGAAAGCATCCTCATTCCACATGCAAAGGGCTGGAGACAGCTGCACACGAAAGCTTCTAAGCTTGCAAAATGTGCAGATGGGCGCAGGAAAAGGAAAGGGAAGCAGGGGTTTGATGCTAGGGCATCTGCCTAAAAGCCACATAGGGCTTGATGGAAAAACAGCCTCTCTTAGAGCTGCTAACTAGGTCTTAGTTTATACTCCAGAAATTGTGGTTTATTAAAAGTGTAAGAAAAATGGCTTTTAAAACTGTACTTTTCTATTTTTATTTTTGCATTGATTCCTTTGAGACTCTGAATTTCAACCAGCCGTATCATTACCATAATCAAAGTTTTCTCCAGGGTTCCCACCACATATGGACCACATTGTCCTTAGCTAATTCTGCTCAAGAGAAGTAAAGAATGTGCCTCCTTAAATTAAAGAACAGCGGCATGATTCTTTTTACAAAGAGAAAGTAGGTAGAATTTGGGAGCTATACAATAAATGATCATCCATTTCAAGTATTTGATATGCCCATAGTATTTATATTATTTATTTATTTATTTTGAGTAGGGGTCTCGCTCTGTCGCCCAGGCTGGAGTGCAGTGGCAAGATCATGTCTTACTGCAGCCTCGACCTCCCAGGCTCAGGCCATTCTTCTGCCTCAGCCTCCCGAGCAGTTAGGACTACAGGCGCACACCATCATGCCTGCCTTTTAAAAATTTATGTATTTATTTTTTACTTGTAGAAACAAGGTCTCGTTATGTTGCCTAGGCTGGTCTCAAACCCCTGGGCTCAAGCCATCCTCCCTCATTGGCCTCCCTAAGTGCTGGGATTACAGACAAGCCACCGTACCTGGCTACCCATAGTATTTATAAATATAGAATAGGTCTTGCAACAGGTATTCTAAGGCTTTTTATTAAGGTTGTTTATTTCAGATTAGTTTATAGAATTAAAATGCTTAAATTTTTGGACCCTGTTGAGGTCTAATGGCTTCCAGATTTAGAGTCAGCATTTCTGAATGAAGATACGTGGTCGACGGGAGAGAGCATGAGAGAGCAAGCCGGGGGCACTTACCATGTAACTGCAGCAACTGGATATAAATTGAAATAAGAAACAAAGAAAGAACATGTTTCAGTCTTGGCATTGAATTTCGAGGTGCTACTGAGACATCCAAATGGAGCTGTTCAGAGGGCAGCTGGATATGAGGGTGTCCAGGAAAGATTGTAGGCTCTTTTAGAGTTACTAGCATGTGGATGGCAGTAAAAGTCAAAGGAGTGGATGGGATTGCCCAAAAAGAGTGTGTAGAAAGAGAAGGATAAGGTTGAATCCTGAAAAGAGGGACCCTAAGCAAAAAAGAGGAGGGCAAGGGGAATAAGAAGAAAGCTAGAGAGAGCAATGTGGGGAAGTCAAGGGAAGCGAATGCTCACACCTGTAATCCCAGCACTTTGGAAGGATCACTCGACACCAGGAGTTCAAAATCGGCCAGGGCAGCATAGTGAGACTCTGTCTCTACAAAAAAAAAGTTAAAAAAAATAAGCTACATGGGGTGGTGCACACTTGTGGCTCTAACTACTCAAGAGGCTGAGATGGGAGGATCGCTTGAGGCCAGAAGTTCGAGACTGCAGTGATCACTCCAGTCTGGGCCAAGAGCAAGACCCTGTCTCTGAAAAACGGGGGAAGAAGAGGGAGAGGAGGAAGATAGGGAGGAGAAGGGGATGGTCAACTGGGTCAACTCTGCTCAGTCCAATAAGGTAATGACGAAAAAAAAAATGAAAAGAACTTCTGTGACAGTTCTTTTGGGAGGCAGGGGAGCGAAGGGCATGGGAACCAGATTATGCTGGTAAAGGCCTGAATAAGAGCTAAGAAAATGTGGCAGCAATGAGTGAGGACAGCGGGGGTAACTGGAGGGATACTCAGTGTTTCTCAGTCCTGGCTGTACATTAAATTCACCTGGAGAAACTTTAAAAATGTTTGACACCTGGGCCCCACCTTGGCAATTCTGACCTAATTGTTATGAGGTGCAGCCCGGCACCATAAATGTTTAAAATGCTCCCCAGGTGATTCTAATGAGCAGTCAGCACTGAGAACAACTGGGATGGCAAAGCAACTTGTTTTAAAGGAGGGAGTGAGCTGAGCAGGTCTAGATGCTGAAGATGGGGGTGCCTTGGAGAAGGAGCTGCTGAAGGCATACAGATGCAGAGGCGAAGGTGGCTGATGAGTGGGTCTCCTGGGAAGGAGGCCGGTTGAGTCAGCACAGGTCGAGAATAAGCCTTAGGCTGTGAGGAGAAGCATGTCTTTTATCATGGCCAGAAAAAGGGGAAGCCAGGCGTGGGTGGAGCTGGGGTTGAGGTTCTGCTGGCAGGTTGCAATGGAGGGGGGAAGCCTTTTAGCACAGCCTGTGTTTTCTGTGAATCAGTATTGGAGAAGGAAGAGGGAGGGGTGGTGAGATTAGTGTCTGGAGGAGAGTGGAGAGGACTCAGCAATGTCGAGTGCCTGGTTCAGGTTAGAGCCCTGAAGGTGTAGGGTCAGCAGGATGTGAAGCAGTATGTGATGGTTCTCAGCAGAACATTAAGACAGAAGAGTGCTTCTTTAAGCGTGAGCTTTACATGCTTCATGTCATGTTATGAGAAGACTTCAAAGCTGAGAAAGTTAAGACCCCGGGAAGTACTGGACTGGAAAGTGAGAGGGGGTTGCAAATTAACCACTGAAATCCCTTGTAAATAGCTACATTCTGTAAATCCAAAACAAATGAACAAAGCCTTTATTGATATCAAAATGTATAGATATAATAAAGAGACTATCAACAACATTCTACATATTTTAAGTAGCAAAAAATAAGTACGCTGATTTTTTTTATCATATATGCTTCCTGAAAACATGGCAGAATTTCCCTCCCCTGTGTTTGCAGTGAGGTGTTTACAACTCCATTAGCAGTCAGATTTCCCACACCTCCCACAGTTCGTTGTATCCAATACTCACTGCCTTTCTGGTTTTAAAACTGAAGAACTGACATTTGTGTAGACACAATATGAATATTTGAAGTTCATAGAAGAAAGTACATCTTTATTTTTAATTTTTGAGTCAGGGTTTCACTCTGTTGCCCAGGCGAGAGTGAAATGGCAAAATCACGGCTCACTGCAGCCTCCCTATTAGCTGGAACCACACCTGTCTAATTTTTGTGGGTTTTTTTTTTTTTTTGGTAGAGATTAAAGTCTCGCTATGTTGCCCAGGCTGGTCTTGAACTCCTGGATTCAAGCAGTCCTCCTGCCTCGGCCTCCCAAAGTTCTGGAATTATAGGTGTGGGCCACCACACCTGGCCAGAAGAAAATATATCTAAGTGAATCCGTGGATCCTTGAATTTTCTGCAAGACAATTCCAGGTAGATGAGAGAGTAACCAGTCATTCAATTTCACAAGGAACTTAGAGGTTTCCCAGGATGCCAGACTTTCAGAGAGTCTAAGGCAAATTGAAAGGGTTGGTCACTCTACCATTTTCACCTGCCTAACAATTGCTAACTCCCTTCTTATTGACAAAGTGCATGCTTTCACCCACACACATTTAATTCCTAAAATCTCTGTCCAGTTTTTTTTACAACCAGTGTTCCTTTGGAAGGCTGTTCTGGCATCTCTTGACTCTGGTGTTCTGTTCCACTGTCTTTTCCAGCAAGTAGATTTGCATCTGCTGCTGCTTTAGGCTCTCCTGGAAGGCCAGAGCCTCGGCATGAGCCTTGCTGCAGATCTGCATAATCTCTGTTGCCAGCTCTGCATGGGCCTTCAGGGCCTGGTGCCTCTGGCCTGCCCAGTTGATCCATACCATGGAATCTTCTACATGCTTCTTCAATGACTCTTCATTCTTGTGAAAGCTTTCAAGGAACACCTTCTGTTTCTTGAACCCCTTATAGAGGTCAGAGAAGGACTTTTCCATGGACACCAAGGCCGAACATATTTGGTCTTTTTCTTTTTAGAACTTCCTGAATTTGGGCTTTGGCAAGTTCCTTCTGTTTCTGAGCCTCCTCCATGGACTCGTATACAGCCTCTTCAGATTGGTCCATGATCTTCTCTAGCTCCAGGGTTTTCCCGTGAAGTTCCTCACACAAGCTTTTCAGCTCGAGATTCTTCTTCTGTGTCCCTTCTGGTTGTACTGCAGCAGATCCATGATAAGACACATGGGCCTGGACCTGGCACATGAATGTCCAGCATGCCCAAGAAACCCACCTTCGATAGCTAGGCTTCTTGCAGCCATCCTATGAAAGGCTCCCACCTCTGGGTCCAGAGGTCAACACAGTTTTTTCATCCTGTGGTATCACCCAGATCAAAAGCAGCCTTGAGACTGCCGATCATGCCAGGTGGGGTATATCATGATACTTGTGAGTTCTTTGACTCACTACTGAAAGGAATTTCAGAGTGGCCGGTACAGCTTTAAAACAGAATTTTTGAAAGAGAGAGAAAGGGATATATGCCAGAAATCACGGGTGTCTTGAAGAAAGACCACACTTTTGCTTTTTACAAGAAGCTTGATATACGTACACAATAATTTTTATGCTAAAAAGGGTGGGCTGCCGGGCTCGGTGGCTCAGCCTGTAATCCCGTGCCTTGGGAGGCCGAGCTGAGTGGATTGCCTGAGCCCGCGGGTTTGAGACCCGCCTGGGCAACTTGGCGAGACCTCATCTCTACAATAAATCAAAAAATTAGCCAGGTGTGGTAGCGCACGCCTGTAGTTCCAGCTACTTGGAAGGCTGAGGCGGAAGGATTGCCGGAGCCCAGCAGGTGGAGGCTGCAGTGGCCGGGAGCGACTGCACTCCAGTCTTGGTGACAGAGTGAGACTCCAACTCAAAAAAAAAAAAGGGTGGGCTACCAGTATCAGATCCAAGC
>CAUYQG010202753.1:0-45086 GCA_963574415.1 Tarsius wallacei | reverse complement strand
ACGCCCGGCTAATTTTTTGATTTATTGTAGAGATGAGGTCTCGCTTGCCCAGGCGGGTCTCGAACCCACGGGCTCAGGCAATCCACTCACCTCAGCCTCCCAAAGGCGCGGGATTACAGGCTGAGCCACTGAGCCCGGCTTATATATAAATTTGTAATTTTGATAGACAGTACCAATTTTCCATCGGCAATTTAACTGACAATGCATGAAAGTCCCTCAAACACAAAAGTTTCCAATATAATTTTTCTATCATGGTTTAAAACTGTTTTACTATAGTAATACAATGCTCATTAGGCCGATTTTTATCCTGGCACCCAGACTTTGGTCTCTAATGTTATTTACCACTAAAAGGAACCAAAAGTCTGCAGAAAGGAGATGATTCAATATTTTGAGATATAAAAACTCAAAATGGTTCTGAAATTTCTTGTCAGGAAAACAAAAAACTAAATTTCTGAAATTCAATTAAATGAATAGTAGAACCAGCTTAAACAGGTTATTACTAGTCAAGTTCTGACAGTTAAATTGCTAGAAAAAAATAATATTAGAATTTGTTAAAGCAAAGTAAATCTGTGGAAGACGAGTCCATCATGACTCTCAGCAAATGAAAAATCAGAATTTCTTATTTTCTTTAGAAACTGTTCTTTTTAGTTTGACTTTTTTCAGATAAAAACACAGTGCAGTTATTTGTGTTTCTTTTTCTGATGGTTAGAAACCTATTTATGCATCAATGCTGACACACTAAGCCATTATTAATAAGGACTTCAAAAAAGTTCTTTCCTAATTTTGAGATAACCTGTCAAAATGACAGGGGTAGGCATGTTCTATAAAACTTTACAAATTTTACAAAATGTTTACTTCCCATATTACTGAGAATTATCAGAGGATAATACAATATTGAAATGCAATTTAAAAAAAATTGAATAGTTCAATATTTCTAAACACCCCTTCCCTCGGCAAATACTACATTGAAGTGTCCAGAGAGTTTGTCATAATTTTCCTAAGAGAAAAACATCTAAAAAAAATATGGAGGTCTGTATCAAAAATATGTATGAAACTTTCTGCTAAAACTGAGTGTTTCCCATTTATAAATCAAAGATATAGTACTAACAACTAATTTGATACAATATGACAAAATATTAAAGAAGAAAAGTAAGCCATCCCACTTGCATTTTGAGAGGTCCCAATAGCCTAATCAAATAAGCTATGCTGTGATTGATATAACCTGAATACTTAACCCCCAACAAGGTTCACTGGGACTAAATTGAAGGAAGAATGGCTATTTGCACCTATCCATTCCGTGTCAACTTTTTAGACCTGAATTCACATACCCCATTCACCTATACCGTGTAGCAATGTAACAGTGAACAGTTTGTGTTTTGTTTTTAGTTTTTACTTCAGTATAATTTATATATACAAAAGTGTGCTAATTATGAATGTACATAAAATACTCACAAAAATATACCTACTTAACTACCAGCCAGTAAAGAAGTAGATTATCATTAACTTTCCCAAAAGCCTACTTGTGCTCCATCCCAATCCCAATCTCCTCTCTCCTACACAAAAATGATCAAAACCCTGATTCTAATAGATCAGTTTTGTCATCAAAGAATATTGAAACATAGCATACATATAGGAAATGAGTAAAAATCAAGGGTACAACTCTATGAATTTTCACAAAGTGGGCACACTCATACGATCAGAATCCAGATTAAGATACTAGAATAAAATCAAATAAAGCAAATTATTGCCAGAATTCTCAATGTTCCCACTATTATAATTTATCACATCTCTTTCTGAACTTTATATACACAGAATTGTAACACGCATTTCTTTGTCTGCCTTCTTTGCTTCAGCATTATGCTTATGAGATTCCTCCATGTTTTTGCATGCATTTGTAATTTATTTGCATTTCTGTATAGCATACATTTTACATATAATCTGAATTACGCTATATGGGCATGAATTTCTTGTTATTATTTAGCCACAAAATATTTTTTTCCATTTTTTTATTATAATGATGTGGGGTACAATTCAGGGTTAGGTATACAAACATTGATTAGGCAGGTACCCTTGTTGATGAGGTATGCCCTCCTTCCCCTAGCAGTTTCCCTCAACTGCCAATCCCACTCCCCTCCCCTGACAGTTTCCCACTACTGCCAATCCCTTTCTTATAGTATTATAATTGTTCAAAGTCCATTTATGAGTGAGAACATATGGTACTCTGTCCTTTTTTTCTGTGATAGATCACTGAGTATGATCGACTCCAAATCCATCCAAGTTGCTGCAAAGTCCATATGTTTGTCTTTCTTTATGACCGCATAATATTCCATTGTAACCACAAAATTTTAATAGAGGTTAAATAAAATTTAAGATTATCCAGTTGTGTAATTATTTATTTTCTTATCTATTTTTCCATAGACTGTAACCTCTTTGATGTATAAAACAATATTATCATTTTCTTCTTTAATAGCTACTATGTAAAGTAGGTGCTCAATACACTTCTTTACTACATAAGTTTATATAGTATCATTTGATGTAAATCTACACTTAAAGTCATATTTAGATTTTTAGAAATATCTATCAAATCTTGCTTGTGTATGCTTTTGACAATTCTAGAACTGGTCCTCTAGAGTGCTGAGAGATGCTTACTCTGTTAGGTGATTGCAACTTTAGAAGTCAGACTGGTTGCAATGGTATACTCTCCTGTACCAAAATAAACAAAACAAAATGAAAAGTAATGGTTCTTCAGTTTAAAAAGAAGCCTTCCAATTCGCATTACTTAAGCCATCCTGTTAGCTACTAATTCCCTTGGTTGTCTAACACTGCTTCATTATTCCTCTTGGATAAAATGATACAGTAATTAGCTTTAACCTCCAAGTTAGAAAGCTTCAGACTCATAACAAATGAATGTGACTAAACAGATGAGTAAAGTTGGGCATTTTCAATAGAAAGATCTTTGTTTTCTTTACTGCTATTGTTGTAATGGTTCAACATTGTGTTGAAGACTTAAATGTCCTTAAATGTTGAATCTGTGTTTCAATTTATTTTTAAAGAGACAGCCACTTATCTTTTCAATGGAAAGTCATGTGTGACACTTGAAAAACTGAATGGAAATCATCCTAACTCTATTGAGTGAGATTTTACAAGCCAGGCAGGGTGGCTCGCACTTTTAATCCCAGCAATTTGAGAGGCTGAGGCAAGAGGATTGCCTGAGCCCAAGGGTTCTAGACCAGCCTGGAAAGCATGGTGAGACCTCGTCTCCACATAAATCACAAAATGAGCTGGTCATGGTGGTGCACGCCTGTCGTTCCAGATACTTGGAAGGCTGAAGTTGAAGGATAGCCTGAACCCAGTAGGTTGAGGCTATGGTGGCTGTGAGCATGCTACTGCACTCCAGCCAGGGCAAAAGAGTGAGACTCCAACTGAAAAAAATAAATAAATAAAGTTTTACTCAACAATTTAGGATTTTACCAATTCTATTGAAAGTATTCCAGGCAATTGAGAAAAATGGAACTCCCCAAATCATTTTATAAAGCTAACATCACATTGATACCCAAACCAGGTAAAGATCTAACAAAAGGAACTACAGGCCAATATTTTTGATGAACATAGATGCTAAAATTCTCAACAAGATCCTACCAAACTGAATCCAATAACATATCTCAAAAATCATCCACCACAACCAAGTAGGTACCATCCCTGGGATGCAGCTGGTTCAACATCCAGAAGACCATAAATGTAATTAAATACATCAACAGATGTAAAGACAAAAAACACATGATTAAATCATTAGATACAGAAAAAACTTTTGATAAAATCCAGTACTCCTTCTTGATGAAAACCCTTGAACATCTAGGCATAGATGGAACATACCTCAAAATAGTAAGAACTATCTATGAGAAACCCACAGCCAACATACTGCTAAACAGATAGAAATTGGAAACATTTCCCCTGAAAACCGGAACAAGACAAGGATGCCCACTCTTACCCTTCCTGTTCAACATAGTATTGGAAATCCTAGCTAGAGCAATCAGACGAGAGAAGAAAATCAGGGATATCCAAATAGGAAAAGAGGAAGTCAAGTTATCCTTCTTTGCAGACGACATGATTCTATACCTCAAAACCCCAAGAGAATCTGTCAAAAACCTCCATACACTGATAAAGGACTTTGGTAAAGTCTCAGGGTGTAAAATAAATGTGCAAAAGACAGTCGAATTTCTATACACCAATAATAAACAAAAACCCAAATAAAAAGCACAATGCCATTCACAATGGCCACAAAAAAATAAAATACCTTGGCATCTTCTTAACCAGAAACGTGAGCAACCTTGACAATGAACACTACAAAATACTGCTCTAAGAAATCAAAGATGATACAAACAAATGGAAAAATATTCCATTCTCATGGATTGGAAGAATTGTCTTGTTAAGATGTCCATCCTACCCAAGGAAAGCTACAGATTTAATGCAATACCCATCAAATTACCAGCAGCATTCTTCTCAGACTTGGAAATGAAAATACAAGAATTTATATGGAAACATAAATGAATAGCCAAAATAAGCCTCAGCAAAAGAAAAAAAAAGGGAGGTATCACACTCCCAGACTTTAAATTTTATTATAAAGCTACAACAATCAAAACAGCCTGGTATTGGTACAAGAACAGGCATATAAACCAATGGAACAGAATAGAGATTCCAGAAGCAAAACATCAATTTCTCAACCAACTCATCTTCGACAAAGCCTTTAAAAACAACCACAGGAGAGGAGAATCTATTCAGTAAATGGTGCTGAGAAAACTGGCTGACAAGAAGATTAAAATAAGACCCCTTCCCATCCCCATATACAAAAGTCTACTCTAAATGGATCAAAGACCCAAACATAAAACCCTCAAACTATAAGAACCCTAGAAAATGTAGGAGGCACCCTTATGGAAATTGGAATTGGCAACCAATTCCTGGTCAAAACCTCAAGTGCCCATGCCATAAGAGATAAGACAGACAAATGGAACCTCATCAAACTGACAAGCTTCTGCCAAGCCAAAGAAACCATCAAGAGAGCAGGGAGAGAGCCTATGGTCTGTGGAAAAATATTTGCTAACTGTATGTCTGACAAAGGCCTAACATTTAGGATCTACAAGGAACTCAAACGTGCCAAAAAGAAAAAACAAACAGCCTCATTACAAAGTGGGCAAAAGATATGTAGGCACTTCTCAAAAGAAGACATACAAGCAGACAACAGATACATGAAAAAATACTCAGCCTCACTAGTCATCAAAGAAATGCAAATTAAAACCACAGTGAGATACCACTTAACTGTAATCAGGATGGCCATCATCAGTAACTCAAAAAACAACAGATGCTAGAGGGGCTGTGGGGGAAAAGAGAACACATCTACACTGTTGGTAGGAGTGCAAACTAGCACAACCTCTGTGGAAAACAGTTTGGTGATTCCTAAAAGGTCTAAAAATCAACCTTCCATATGACCCTGCAATCCCCCTACGAGGAATATACCTGGAGAAACTCGAATAACTCTATGAAAAAGATAATTGCACAGGCATGATTATTGTAGCATTGTTCACAACAGCAAAAACATGGAACCAACCGTGCAGCCCATTGAAAGAGGACTGGATTTAAAAAACTGTTGTACATATACACGATGAAATATTACACAGCCATAAAAAAGGACAAAATTATGAGCTTCGTGGCAAGTTGGATGTACTTAGAATCTATAATACTGAGTGATCTATCACAGAAACAGAGAACTGAACATCGCATGTTCTCACTCATAAGTGGACCTTGAACAATTATCGTAATATTATAAGATAAGGATTGTCAGCAGTGGGAAATTGCCAGGGTTGGGGAGAATGGGACTGTCAAGACTGGCAGGAGGGAGAGGCACACCTCATCATCCCAAGTACCTGCATAATGAACATTTGTATACTTAACCTGGATTGTACCCCACATCTTTAAAATTAAATATTTAAAAAAAAAAACGATTTTCCAGAAAAAATAAAAACTGGCACCATTATGATTTGGTTTAAAAATACAAACAATATCTTAGATTAAATTATAATAAAAATGGTTATAAAATGATTATTAGAATTTAAAAATTTGCATGGTTTTCATTATTTCTAACCAACAAAGGCTAAACAAAGTGCTCTCATAGACAAGGAATGCTAGAAATAATGTTAAGGTAATCTAACTTAACAATGTTTACTTGTTCAAGGTATCAAAATAATACTGAAAATCATGTTCTTCTAGTTTTTAAAATCAAATTTTGTTAAAAGAAAAATTTAAGACAAAATAAATGTAACAGAGTTTAGTGTTGCAAAGAACATCTTGCTAGTCAGGCAGCCTCTGGCACCAGAATAGGTATAGAGAAAGTGTTGCTGAAACATCAGACAGAAAAAGGAAAATGGTGACCTACTGTTATGACTGAATTGTGAGAAAGAGACCTGCCAGTATGCCTAAATTCAAATCATGAGTCTTTTATTAAGCAAGTGGTCAAGAGTAGGTTCACGCTGGGATGCTCTTGACACTGAATGAAATCAGCAAGAAGGTTTTATAGGTAAAATCTGCAAGTGGGCTACATAGCAGGGGGGTGAGCAAGGGGGTGTGGGAACAAGGAACTAAAAACAAAAGGAACAATCTCTTGGATTTCAGTTAACAAGGCAAACGATTACATGGAACTTGTGGCTAGGGAGTTTTGTAACTGGTCAGCAGGAATGGTCAGCGTGATCAGCTCAAGGGAACAAAGATGGGGGTCTGTGGTCATGGGAACATTACAGAAATCACACGTATACACTGGGAGGTTATTCTTAGGTCAGGCAGACAGCTAAGATGGAGGATTTAACAAAATGGAGTTACTCGTGTCAAGCAGGCTAGCACAATTATTTCATTAGCTATTTAATTCTTATTGGTTATTTCATGATTATTTCACTACAGAAAACATAAGTGAGTTACAGAAACAGCTGGATTGGTCACAGATCAGTATGCCTTACTTGAACATGGTTTGAACAGCTGGCTGCCTGTGATTGGCCAAAGCTCAGTGACTGGCACAAGAGTAGGTTGCCTTCTATTTACACATCCAGTTAGGTGACAGTTCACTAGGTACAGAGAAATCTTTAGGTCAAATTGATAATACATAAGGGGACAACTTTAAGCTAAACTTAAATTAACAGTCCATATCAGAGAAAAAGTTTACTCTGTACCCAGTTTAAGTCAAGTGGTACCAAGAAAAGTAGAACCCAGAGAAAGTGGAAATAAAAATCTTTAGGCCTTTATTTCTTAAATTGACCTTTGTAACAAGTTGTGAATTGCAACTGTATTTGCTAAGGGAAAAAAATTGAGGTAGGCATTAAAAATAAAAATTATAAAATATTTATATTTAAGTGAATATAGAAATACTGTAACTAAAGATCAGATTGAGAAAGGCTTCCTTAGGATTAAGTCAAACATATGATTATTATTTATTATTTTTTTGGCAAGCACTGCTAATAACCTCATGACATGTTCCCCACGTCTGTCCTTGTAGCAGAACTCCTTTTTGTTTAGAACAGTGACACAACTGTTAGTTACGTGGTTAATATTTCAGCCTCCTTTACAACTGCAGGCAGATGTATGATAAGATTCTAGCCAAGATAAAGATAGATGTTGCTGTGGAGGGCTTCTCTCTCTTTTTCATGATGACAAAGCCCACTTAAGACTTTCAACCTTTTTTTGCTTCTCCATTCTTTTTACCTGGACTGTGGACACACGGTCTAGAGGCTCAGCATCCATCTTGTAACCATGAGGTAATAAGCATAAGGGTAAAAGCCTACACACCATGGATTGCAGATTAGAAAGATGAGAAGGTCTTGGGTGCCTCACGATGCAGGTTAATAAAAACTACTTCTAAGAGATTCAAATGTAAGCAAACTGCCAAACAAATCTAAACAAACGTGAAACTCAGTGATCCCTTTATCCTCACAATTAAAACAATTGAGTAGTTTGGGTACAGGGGATGAGGGAAGGAACAGAGCTCACAAAATGTGGTTTTCTTTTTTGGGTGTTTGGGTTGCATGTTATGACCTTAAAGGAGAGGCACTATATTGATTGCATTTAGATTGTTTACTTATCACCCTCTGTCCCACCAGATAGTAAAGTCCTTTAAGGAAGGGCCTTTATCCGTGTAATTCACCGTTGTTTCTTTTGTACCCAGCACTGTGAAGTTAAGCATAAAAAAGATACCCAATAAATATCTGTTAAATAAAGAAATGGAAAAAAAATAAGTGTAGTTTGGGACACAGTTTATGACATCTGTGAGAATGGCTAGTAGTTAATAGTGTTTAAGTATTACTATGTGCCCCAAATTGTACTAAGAGCTTTATATAAATTAACTCATTCAATTTTAAAAACAAACAAAAAACATTAGTAGGTAGATATTAGTATTATGTTCATTTTTAAGGTGAGGAAAATGAGGTTAAAAGGTATATTAACTTGACCAAGATGACACAGCTTAAACAGAAGAGCTGGAATTCTATAAATCAGTTGTTCTGGCCTCAAAGCTCACGCACCTAACCACTACTCTGTAATACCAGTGCTACCTCCTTCAGCTAAGGCTGGACATGAAAGCTAGAGATACATATGGAGGAGACTTAATAGTTGTTTTACAAACAGAATTGGAATAAGGAAAATTAAGCATGTGGATTGAGATGTCTCCAGCAGAGCTGCTGCATCAATTGTTAGGAAGCCTCATGAGATCAATGTATTCACCACAATCAAGCATCTAGCTGTCTGATATGCATGTCAAAAGTTTAGATCTGCTCATGCTGCTGTGGTTAATTAGCTTAGGAAATTTGACTCACACTAATTGATAAGTGACTAAACAATCAAAATCAGAATGCCAATGGACTCCTTGCTGAGGTGAGTGGATTGCCCAAGCCCGCGGGTTCGAGACCCGCCCGGGCAACTTGGCACGACCTCATCTCTACAATTAAAAAAAAAAAAAATTTAGCCGGGGGTGGTAGCACACGCCTGTAGTTCCAGCTACTTGGAAGGCTGAGGCGGAAGGATCCCCAGAGCCCAGCATGTCGAGGCGAAAGAGAATCTCCCCTTTAATCCTATGTCTCCTTAAGTACTACTATGCCTCCTCCAATCCACAGCCCATGTCCTTGGCAGATTGGTCTTCATTTGCTTTTTCCACTTCTTCACTCCTGTGACTTGCCAAGTCACTACAATCTGTCTTTGGCTTCCACTGCTTCAATAAATATACTTTGGCACCCATCCCCAATGGCATCCCATGTTTTAAATGTTATGTCTTAGTGTGACCTTATCAGCATTTGGCATTCTAGAACACTTCCTTTGTAAAACTCTCATCTCTTTTCTTCATGACACTATCTCCTAATTTTGTTTCCCTATATTCTCTGCCTAATTTTCTTTGTGAATTCTTTTTCATTTCCTTCCCCTTAAATGTATGTGTTTCTTGGGGTTCAATAATTGACCTTTTGCTATTTATTATCTGTACATTCTACCTACTTGATTATTCTCACTTCTATGGCTTCAACTACCTATCATATCTCTAATGGGGATTCCTTTTGGGGGCTTCAAATGTTTATATTAAACTGCATGGTAAATATATCCACCAAAGGATATCTCAAGATCAGCATTTCAAAACTGACACAGTATTTCCCTCAAAATCAGCACTTTTCTCTTCCTGATCTTGGTACCCTTTGTACAGCCAAACCAGAAACCTGGGAATCATTCCAAGCTTTTTTTCTATCTCCATACCCCTCATTAAATTAGTGATGGCACCCAATCCTATTGACCTTGGTAGTTTTGACATTTTCTCTAGTAGTCCTAATTAGAGGGAGAGAAGTCCTCTACATTTTTGTTTATTTCTTATGAAATTTTCCCTCAATGTTGTTGCAAAACCTCATAAGTGAGGTTTTTAATATTTTTATCACGCTTTGCCCATGAACTTTCTCTTTCTCTCTCTCTTTTTTTTTTGAGTCTGAGTCTCACTCTGTAGTCAGATTGGAGTGGCAGGATCATGGCTTGCTACAGCCTCGACCTCCTCGGTTCAGGGGATCCTTCTGTCTCAGCCTCAAAGTAGCTGGAATCACAGGTATATGTCACCATTCCTAACTAATTTTTTGTAGACCAGGATTCGCTATGTTGCCCAGGCTGGTCTTGAACTCCTGGGCTCAAGCAGTCTTCTCACCTCAGTCTCTCGAAGTGCTGAGATTGTGGAGATTACAGTTGTGAGCCACTGTTCCTGGCCTGAACTTTCTCTGTTGACAGAAAACATCCCCCCTACCTTCTTTTAATGGGAGTGTCTATAACTTCTCTTAGGTGATCTAAAGGAGCTTCTGGAAAGAGCCACACAGACCCTAAAACAGTAATTTCTTACTAACAAACAAATACATTTATATAAGTGTTTAAGTATGGTTGCCAGGCACAATAGAGTGTATCCAATTAAATTTGGATTTCAGATAAACAACAAAAAATGTTTTAGTATAAGTATATTTCATGCAATATTTGGGGCATACTTATATTTTAAAATACTCATTGCTTAACCAAAATTCAATTTTAACTGGCAGATTCTCCTAGTTAGAAATCAAAGGGCAAGCTTAGCTCAGTTCATCACAAATGAGTTATTACATGAATCATTATGTAAATCTTCTTAGACCCATATTCTAGGACATTAGTCACGCATTTTTCAAATGAGGAAACAGAAACTCAAGTTATATATCTAAGATCATAGAGCTAAAATAAAGGTTGGGCTATTAAGACAAAGCGCTTGACTCCAAGGCTTCTTCTCTTTCTACTATATTCTACTTCTTATAATCCAGTCATAATATTGAAGAGGATGAAGTACACTCAGGTATCTCTAGAGTGGTTACTTATTAGAGCTCGACTCCAAGAACAGATCAACACAACTTTTAATTTGCAAAAGAAATGTCTTAATCATCTTAACATAGTAAAAGTGAAATAAAAACAGCTCTAATTATAAAAATCTTGTTGACTCAGTCAAATGGTTGGAAATTGTATTAAAATGTTGAGTAGTTGAAACATCAAAGTTGGAGAAAATTAGAAAGGCAAATCACTTAAAAATATTTTTTGTTTCTTTTCCAGACTGATAAATCGATTATTTTATAAGAACAGTGTGTGACTCCTGACACCATGTGGCCACTCTATGTACTGCTCTTAACATTTCTGAAGACTAATGGTGCTATCAAGGAAACAAAATTCAATAAAATAAATGCATATTGTGAGATACAATATTTCATTTGCTAGCATTTATCTATTTAAGAACTGAAGATTATGGTAAGAGGTAACAGTGAATATTTATCAAGTACTTCATGTCTGTACTGTAAGCATTTATTACCAGTTTTGCAGCTGTTGTTGGCATGTACCTTTAGAAAGACACTTATTTTTCAATGTCTTGACAGTGAACCACATGGTTTGTGTATTCCCTTTGGAGCAAACTAACCAGCATCATCATATGGCGATTAAGAAAATCTGACTTTAGCATCAGATGAGCTTGGCTCTCTTCACTTTCTTCAGCCTCTACTACTGCTGAGGTCTCTTGTAGCCAGACAGTCCAGCACTTATCCCATCACTGCTGCCATCTTGGCCAGAAGCTGGGCATCCTCAATGCTTTCACAAAACCACAGCTAATGCCTTGGAATCATCTTAGTGCCAATGGATACACTGTTCTTAAACTACCCTTCTGACGGAAGCTGAACTTTATTATCCACAAGAGCCAGAAGGATGTCCTTCTTGTTTTTTATACAAAACTCTGTCTTATGAACATCCACAGTGCTTCCTTGCACCCCAGTATCTAAGAGAACCTCGAATGAAACTAGGTCTGGAAGTCTGTCGTCAGATTTTCCTAAATTCCAGCAGTAATGCTACTTCATTTTCAGCTGGTGTCTCTTCTACACTCGTCACATGTACTCTAGGTTTCACAATTTAATCATTTGTTGTTGAAGTAATTGCACAAATATTCTATAGATACAAGAAGACATGGCTCTATATTTTTCTGAGACGATTATCAAAATGCGATGTCAGTGACAAGTCTAACATTATAAGTTTAATATTCCAATTATTTGACCTTATTTCTGTTAGGTGTGAGCATGTCTGCAAACATTTTATTAAAGTTTAGAGGTTTAGAAAGTGCACAAATATAGTTTGGCTAAACATAGTTGACAAAACTTGAGATAGATAATCATTAAGGAAAAGGGGGTCTATATAAACATTTTAGCTTTAAAAAATATGAAACAGATAATGTTTTATAGCACATACGTGTTTTCACTGACAAGAGGAAGCTTTGGGGGTTATATTTAATTTTAAGCAAAACTCTGTTTTCATGGCAATATTTTCCTCTGACTGAAGAAAATCAGAATTTATCATCTGTATATATGTTCTTGTTAGAACTTTTTAAAAACTTCACATAAATATATTACATATGCTTTTCTGTATAAAAGGTAGTCATTCTGAGTACTTTCTTGATTGATTAATGTCATAAAGATTATTCATGAGCTTTTATAAGTTCTAGGAAATCTAGTCAATCAATGACAAGAGTAGCTTAAATGCATTACAACAATGAGTCATGATATTGATGTAAATGTACTGTATAAAACATTCAGCACTGAGTTAAATTATATTTTTGTATTTTAAAAATATTTGGATTATGTAAGAATTCAGAAAGAACTTTAAGGTTTTTTTTCTAGAAAAAGGTAGTATATATTAGACAATTATTAAAGAGAAAGAAAAGTAAATGAAAGCTTGTTAGAAAGCTTGAGGTTTTAAGCACAAAAGTGTATTCCTGATGAAGTATGGGAAGGGAAAAATAGTAACTTTCCAATGGAGACAGCAGACAGACCCCACCTAACCCATAATAAAGTTTGATCTCACCAGTAACATTCTGTGGCATCATATATTTTCTAACATTATTAATGAGAAAAACACTTCATCTCTATGGCATTCTTTCTGAAAATCAAAAGCTCCAATACAATCATGAGAAAAATATCAGAAAAATCCTATTGGGAGACATTGTGCAAATGTCTGACCAGTGTTCCTTAAACTATTAAGGTCATAAAAAAAAATAAGAAAAGGCTGTGAAACTGTCACAGAACACAAGACATCACATGATAACTAAAGGCAAGGCAGTTCCCTGGATTGAATCCTGGAAAAGAAAGATGTCATTAAGGGGAAAACTGGTGATATTCAAATAAATCTGAAATTTCATTAATATTAAAAGAAAAAATGCATCCATGAGCCCCTAAAAGTGGACAACATGCTTGAAATGAATTTTTCAATGGTGGTAATAGGTTATTCTGAATTACTTACACTCTTTAGCAAACTATCAAAACCCTGCAAAGAATTGTGGCAATGTTACTCAAATCAAAGGATTGTCTTATGTTCGATATTTAGATCTTTTCTACTGCATGCAATCTTACTCCTCCACAATTGTTAATGTACGTGAATGCTAGAATATGGATATTGTCACATATTCAAGAATTGTTGGGAAGCAATAACAGATTTCAATTTTGTGCAACTGCCTGAATACTAGAGTATTCATCTAAGACATTAGGGAAGGTGGGTGGGGATTGGTAAGAAAGATTAATAGCTTTCAGTTTTGAAGGTGGTGAGTTTCAGAAACCTCTGGAAGCAATTGCAGGTGTGTTCTGGATTTCCAGGGAGAGAGCTGTCCTGCGGCACAGATGGCTGTGCCAAGCGTTCCTGTAAAAAGCTCTTTGAGGTGGTTTAGCATTGTCCAGCTTAGAAGCCAGAGTGGTCAAATCAATTGCTAGGACATTGGACACTTGCCATAGTGTTACATCAAGAATTGCTGTAATTTCTTATCAGGTAGAATGTCCTGATGGTAAATTTGATCTTGGGAAATGGAGGAGATGCAAAGAAAGAAGCAGAAGAAAAGGTAACATCCCCCTCCCCTAAAGATTATCCTGGTGAGATGCTAGAACTAAAAGGAATTTTGCAGCATATTAGAACTTCCTAACTTGTTTGAGTTGGGTGTCAAAGTCAATAAACATTTTTGAAAGATTGAAAAGAATATCTAGAAAAATGTTTCCTTGGACATTTGGGAAAGAGTGATCCAGCAAAATGAAATATTTCAAGAGAGGTAAAACAAACTGATTTGGAAAATAATTCAGGCAGCAGTATTTTGCCAGAAGGGAAGGAAGAATTGACTTAGTTAACAAAGCTGGTCTCAGGCAGCTTACTGCTGTCTCTACCCAAAGCCAGTCACCATTCTACTACTCCTGCCTCTGACCCAGAATTTGCCATTCTCTGGATCTCACTTTCTCTAAATACCCATGGTAATGTGGTTATTATAGCTTTTCTGTATAGAATGACACATATCTATTTATACGGTTTGTTATTCCACATTTATCTATGAGTTGCCTTTTTTTTTATCCTGGTAACTTTCATTTCTGGAGAATTTACAATCATCCTGGGAAGTGACTAAAATTATCCCTTTTATTTATTTGTTTGCATATTTTCTCCTCTCCTCACCAAACTCTAGGCAGCACAATGCCAAGATTTCTTCTATTTGGTTCATTGCTGTGTTTTCAGGGCCTAGAATAGTGTCTGGCATGCATACCATAAGTGCCCAGTAAACACTGATTAAGTGAATGAATGGTCCATAGAATCATTAACCCAATCTCTAGCAAGATCCTGTGGTACGTGAGTGGCAAAGCAAGATTTAACCCTGGTTTTGTCTGACTTCAAAGGTCAATTGTGCTTAATTTCTGCATCTGCATCAATTAATGACTAAAATCCCAGTGCCAATAAACAATCAATCAGATAATCAATATCAAATCAAATAATCATTATCAATCAGCCTCACTTGATGCACAGGCAGATAAAAAGTTTTAACTGGCATAGTATATAATGGTGTGACTTCCGTTATCTCCTCCATGATGTTCAGATCTCAAAACCTGAAATGCCCAGAATATTTAGGTCCTACTCTTAATAATATTTATTGAATTTTCTTTTCTTTTCTTTTCTTTTCAACAAAGGTAGCCAGGGTAACCATTAGGATTATGTAAAGTCACTATTTAATCATTTTATCACTAATGTCACATTCTTGAAGCTCTACATAAGAATTTTTATATCTCTTTTTAACATTTTATTTTAAAGATGTGGAATACAACTCAGGGTTAGGTATACAAATGTTGATTATGCAGGTACCCTTGTTGATGCGGTGTGTCTCTCCCTCCCCTGGCGGTTTCTCTCAGCTGCCAGCCCCATCCCCCCCTCCCCTGGCAGTTTCCCACTACTGCCTTATTGAATTTTTTGATACCAGGATTATTTTTAAGAGTTTGAATATTTTCTCATGTTGTGCTTACTGTACTTTTTGAGAGAGATAAGTACTATTATTATAGATGATGCAAGTGAATACAAAGTGTGTAAGTAATTGTACTACTTCACATACAGAGAGGGCTACTGTTAAGATCTGAACCAAGACAACCTGTCTTCTGATTATGCTCTTAATGATGACTACTTTTCTAAGAATCTGATATACTGAGAAGGCCAGGGGAAGTAGTTAGCCAAAGAGCTAGCTATGTCTTTGCAAGGGCTAATTTTTATTGCAATGCCTAAAACAATCCTGATGAGAGTAGGTTCTCATTAAATATTTACAGAATTAGTGGATCTATGAATTTGATTAGCTATTGCCTCATCAGACAATCATAAACCTAAGAGGATGGGACTCGGTGGACAAGTAGGAAATCTTGATCTTTGAACAATACCCCAGGTTAATGAGAACTGAAGGGAGGTATGTAGGAAGAGCGGAGTCTCAGTAGGCATGGGCAAAGTGTGAGAGAGGCTCTTAAAAAGGCTAAGTGGGTTATTAAACGAGGTCAGAAGGACTACTACAATCTCCAGCTCTACCAATAATGCCCCTGTCAATGAATTTATAATGTCTTCTGAGACCAGCATGATGGCAAAAACATCATTAGTTAATCCATCTTGCTTTGGTTATTCAGCTCTTGACAGATAAGATAGCTGCCGTATGGGGTCCAGGAGTGTCTTCATATGCACCCTCATGACAACTTCTTGTCCTTTCCAAAAGTATGGTGACCATCTACAGTAAATTAGATGGTCACTATACTTTCGGAAAGGACACCATTAATAAGCATTCTTTGAGTGTCTGTGAATCACCATGTTAGGTGACTATAGCAACCAGGCACAAGAACATGCATATCTTCTTGGTTGTTAACTTAGAGAAGAAAGAAAGAGATTATTGTAAAGGAAAATTAGGGGGAAAAAAAACCCCTTATCAATAGATCTTGAGAACTGACAGGATACAAGATAAGGAAAACAGAGTAAATGAGTTAGGACTGACTTAAATGATGATGGTTAAATATTATAGGAAGTCAACAAAGAGATTTGGCCAGAGGGAAGTGTAATAGTGAGAAAAGATGATGAAGTCAGTTTTCAAAATACTGGATTTTCAGAAATGAAATGACATTTAGATAGAAATATCTAAAAGTTACCTTAAAATATTGTAGATATGGTTGCTAAGTCCTCATGTTGGAGGTGGTTGGTGAAAACTTAAGAGAATTTATTAATTTAACCCTTTTTTATGAATTCCAATGTTCCTTCCATTAGGTCAGAAACTGAGGATACAAAGAAGAATAATTAAGTTTAAACTCTCCTAAGGAAGAAGTCTATGAACATAATTAGCTGTAGAAAGACTTGGAAAAAAATGTATGGCACAGTGAAGACATTAATGTTCAAGTTTAAATGGAAGAAGAAGAAGAAAAGAGAAGCTCTTGGAGAGGTAATATAAGTGATCACCAAAGGATGGAAATGAGTCATATATTAATGTGATAGCACAGAGGTACAGTTGAAGGAAAAAATGATAGCAAAAAAGAAGTGACAGTAAACTTCACGCGGGAGAGCAAGAGAGACTCTGGTGATGCTTCACAAAGAATAAGATAATTAAATTTTTATTCAGAGATCTTTTCTATTGTTGTTCATTGCCATTTCCCTAGTAGTGAATATCACGCAATTGTATGAGTTAAATCTTTATGTGTTGACCTGGAAATATCACCACAATTTTAAATGAGAAAAGCAAAAGATAGAGTGTGCCAGGAACTATTGGCAAGCAATTTAAAAATGAATAAGGTGCTTTGTTGGTCATTTGCCATGTTACAACGTTTTCTTCATATGTGAAGATAGGGACTTGCTAAACTGCCATTGAAAAAGTATAATCTAGCAAGGCATGAGACATTCAATTTCCACATGTGATTCATAAATAATATGACAGGGAGCATGAAACTGAACATGGGACCTATTCTAACCTTTCCATGTATCTTGAAATAAGTTATGAGTCACTTTCATTTGTGTGCTACTTTATTTTGAGCAAAATAGATAGTACTATAGTTCAGGGAGAAAATTAATTGATATATCACACATACATATATATATATTATTTTATATGTATCTTGAAGTTGTTATCATGAACAAATTTGAAACTACTGTAACTGCTGTGGGATATTTGCTGTGCTCACTTGATAAGCACCTTCCCAAGTGGTTGGCCATGCCACCAGTAATGCTCATAAAGAAAAATAAATAAAGAAATAAAATTATTTTATTTTCCATGTGTGCAGACTTAGGGGAGGAAGTCACTTACATTTGTTCACTGGAAAAGTGAAGATTACTATTTTTCTTTCTTTTTAAAAAATAAGTAAGGTAGAAATTTCAAAGTACAATTTTGATAGAAGTGGAAACCAAAGAAAATTCAGCATAAAATAAGAACTAATGATTACCCAGCCATGTCTTTGGCTGGTCACCCTATATTTTGAATGGGGGATATTAAAATTACCTTCTATTCTTCCTCCATCTGTCAGACTATATTTTACTTGGATTGTATCAGTAAAATTATATTTTTAGTTCAAAACTCCTTCAAAGCAAATTGCATTTAATTAGAAAAGAAGTGAAGGAGGCATGTCACACTTGGTGATTTGAGGCCACTTCAATCATCAGAGTGTGAAAATCATTTCTCCAGATGGCAGTTTCCTTTTTAGCTGAGATCATAATCCCCACAGTAGTTTTAAATCATATTTACTTTTATGTATATGTATATAATTAATTTTTAGTTGTGTGACTTCTTAACAAAAATAAAGTCAAACACCAGGGAATCATATTTATAAAGGAAAAGGCATCAGTGATCTCCTTTGGGAAGCATTTTTCAGGGCAAAATGTCATATTATTGACCTTCACCTTTTTTATGTTGACAAGTGATGATTACATAAGAACAAGTTCCATGTAATCCAATTTGCAAATTTAGCAGGGCTTAAAGGCAGTAGAAATGATACATCAGGACTGCTAAGCCTTAACAGTTTTCTTATGTTAATAGGCAATAGATATTTTCCATGCACGTAAGAGGAATAAAGAAGACTATACTGGCAATTTAAAAAGTATGGCTTTATTTTTATCCTTTTAAAATAACCACTAACTGGCAAGAATTATGTTGGGTACTGAGATTACAATGTTGGGTGAAATATAAATACGAAGGGGTAGACAATTACATAGACATACATTTATACAGTTCTGTTACCTTTTAAAACAAGGTGCAGACAGTAATGAGAGATCCAGTTTCAAAGGGGTCAGAGAAGACTTCATTCTAGAAGTAATATTGAAATAAAATTCTCCAGTGACTTGGAATTAACCAGGTCAAAGAGAAAGAGAACTAAGAGGAAACAAATGTCAGAAGGCAAAGGGTGAAAAGGGTCCAAAATAATTCTAGAGAGTTCTTTTAGGGCTTTTAGCTCTTATGTAGGATTTTGGTCTTTATTCAAGGAATAAAGAAATTCTTCTGTGTATTGGGCAAAAAATGACATAATCAGATTTACATTTTATTTTTATTATCTGTTTATTTATTTTTTGGTTTCTTCAGAGTTACATTTTAAAAGATTACCCTAGCTAAAGTGCAGATCCTACCAACTACAAAGCACTGAATAGAAGAGGTCAAACATAGACCTAGTAAAACCATTGTGAAGGATGTTGATAAACTTCCTTGTGAATAAAAGTAAATTACTCCCCAATATTGTATTTTATTCAGGTATTCCTCCTCTCTTCCTAGATACAAAAAATAAAGCTGCATGTAGACACACTACAGGGTAGAGAGACATAACATAATCCAATAACCTAGAGGAAAACATTATAATCAGATATTGTGAGGTCTGATAATCATTAATAAGTCAAAAAACAACAGGTTCTGACACAGGTGCAGAGAAATGGGAATGCCTCTACACTGTTGGTGGGAATGTAAGCTAATTCCACTTCTGTGGAAAGCAGTGTGGCAGAACTAAAAATTGAGCTTCCATGCTATTCAGCAATTCCTCTTCTGGGAATATACCCAGAGTAACATAAATCACTACAAAAAAGACACCTGTACATGCATGCTTATTGTAGGACTTTTCACAATAGCAAAAACATGGAACCAACCCAGATGCCCATCAAAAGTGAATTGGATAAAAAATGTGGTACACATACATGATGGAATATCATGAAGCCATAAAAAAAAATCGTGGCCTTTGCAGAAACATGGATGTAGCTGGAGACCATCATACTAGTGAACTATCACAAAAACAAAGAACTGAATATTACATGTTCTCATTCATAAGTTTCCCCTGATTACTGGTCACATGAGCAAAAAGGTGGGATTGACAGATAGTGAACACTGCTAGCAGAAGGAGGAAGGGAGGGAAGGAGGAGGCGCATGGAGACACACTGGGTAACTGATCCATTATTAGGAGAGAGGGCCAGGTATTACAGAAGCCCAAACCTTCACCTGCATGCAACTTTCTTATGTAGTAAATTCTCACTTGTACCCCACAACTCTAAAATAATAAAAAATTATCCAGCTCAATAATATAATATATGTATATATATATATATTTTTTTTCTCAGCAAGGTAGAATGAAGCTAGAAAAAAAAACACCTGGATATAAGAGGCAATGATATGTAAAGAAACTGAGAAAAATATAAGCAAATCTAAATAACATAAAATAAGTAATATTTTGGGATTTATAAACAAAGTACAACTAAAGATAATAGACAACAATATTTTTGAGACAGAGGGGGTGATCATATTTGCAGCATTTTGAGGTTCTTTTACAAAAGAGAAAGGTAGAACTGTAGACAAAATTAAGATATAGTTGTTATGATTTGAATGACTCCCCACAAAATCAAGTGTTACCAATGTGATAGTATTAAGAGGTGGAGCCTTAACAGATGATTAGGCCACGAGGGCTCCTCCCCATAGAATTAGATTAAGGCCCTTTTAAAAGAGGCTTCAGGCAGCAACCTTTGGTTAGTTTTTCCTTCCTCCTTCTGGCATGTGAGGACTTTGCAGCAAAATGGCCCTATTAGAGAAAACCTGCCAGCACCGATATTGGACATCCCAGCCCCAGAATTATGAGACATATATGTTTATTCTTTATAAATTACCCAGTCACAGGCATTCTGTTATAGCAGTATAAAATTGACTAAGACAATAGCTTTGTTTATATATTAGCAATGCAGAGATCATCACTATAGTATAGTAGAAATAACATAGATAATATTCCAGAGGGTAAAAAGGCAGAGGGTAGAAAAAAACCAATACTTGACAAATCCAATAGAAACTAGAAACAGAGACAAAAAAAAAAAGGAAAAAAGTATAGTAAATAGGAAACACAACAGAGGACAAAAAAACTTAAGTAGTAATCACAATAAGTAAAAGATGTACAGATCATTACAAATCTTCCCTTCAGCCAGGCATGGTGGCTCATGCTCTGTAATCCCAGTACTTTGGGAGGCAGAGGAAGGAGAATTGCTTGAGCCCAGGATTTTGAGACCTGCCTGATTAGCCAGGTGTGGTGGCATGTGCCTGTAGTCCCAGCTACTTGGGAGGCTGAGGCAGGAAGATTGTTTGAACCCAGGAGGCTGCAGTGAGCCATGATGTGCCACTGCACTGCAGTTTTGGCAACAGAGTGAGAGACTCTGACCCAAAAAAACAAATCAATAAGCACACACAATATTACTTTTTATCCAACACAGCAACCTCAACTGCATGGCATGATAGATTTACATTGGAATGACTGGTATTAGCAGGAGGTCAGATTCAACTTTGTGGAGCTGACATTTCTCTTTTCAGGGTGAATTTTGAAAGCTTTGGATAATTTTCTGGTTAAAGGGCTCCCATACTTTAGTAGGAAAAAATGAAACAGATTTTTTTTTGCTTATAGTTTAGATTTTAATGGTATTATATCAACTTTTTGTAAATTCCTATAGACTAAATTACACTCTAAAACATATGGGCATAATTACACAATTGTTTATCCTCAGGGAGCCCTCTTTGTAGAACAGGTATAATTGACCTGATCTTGTAGGTAGTCTCTCTAAATAAATCAGAGTGGAGTCAACATGCAAGATTTTCAAATCTCCTGAGAAGAAAACAAGTGGCTCCTGTATCAGCTGGATGAACACGCAGAGATCATTAGTGGCTTTGTTTACTAACTGTACATACTACCCATCTGCAATCTAACCAGTCAGAAATTTCAAAAAGCCTCAAAATATCTGTTCCTATTTATTGCCCCATTCTGAAGTAAGAGGTCCCAGATTCTCTTCTAGTTCACATGATATGACTGTGCCTTGTGGGTCAAATAGAATCAATCTTGCTACTCAGGCCCTAGCTATCTTGACCAGGTTTGGATACATGAGCTGAAGTATTGTCATAATGTCTGAACATGAGAGAGTTCAGGTGTCCCTGAAACTCCACTTAGATGGTAACAACCTGGCCAATCACACCATTTCTTCTTGCTAGAATAAAATTAACAGTAAAGGGTGGAAGAACAAGAGGAAGAGCAGTTGTTTTCCTGAACAATGCTTAGCTGTTGTTCCAGTATTCATGATGCTTGATGTATTATACATCTCCATCTTTAGTGCTCTGGGTGCAATGTTAACATTGCAGTTCATGTTACCCTATGGGGGAATTCCTACCAGAAACCACCACTACCGAAGATAATCTATGCATAATTTTTCCTTATGACCCTAGGGTTCCTGAAAATTTCAGTCAGGAAAGCATATCCAGGGCTGGGACATCAGTGAGGAAAATTCCAGTGAGGGGACCTCAAACACTGTAAACCAAAGTTAGAGCAGATTTTAGAATGCCAGGTGTTGGAGCAGATGTCTCCAGGTCACCAAGATCGGAAGGAGATGGTCTTCAAGTAGAATTAAAGACCTAACCTCTTTCCTCTGCCTCCAAGCAAGAAAGACCTGGAGACATCTATAATGAGATTGTTTCAGGGACAAATGGACTTTGGGAGTAAAGAACCAATGCAGAATATGCCCAGAATATTATTTTAGATGTGATTTCCTCTAATGCTTTAGAAAGGATTTCAATAGTTTCTACATTATTTTTTGCCTCTTTTCGTAGCACTGACGCAGAGTTCCTGAATGTATTTTTTTCCAAGTTGCCAGGAATGAGTCATAAAACAGATGACTTGTGTTTGACTTTCAAGTATTTCTAGTGCCACACATTAGCAGTAAATGAAATTCTTCTAATATTTTTTATGGGTGGGAATGTGTCAGATTCTTATGGCTTTTAGGTTAAACTAGAGTCAATTTAAATTTAGCATGTTTCATCACATATAAAATGAGTTTACTCAGAAACTATCAAGCATGTGTCAAGGTGTTATGTGAAAGTCAGAAAATTCACTTTGTGCTTCACAAACAAGTACAGGTGAATTACTTTCCTTCTAGGTCTCCCCAAAACAAATTTATTTTGTTAAATGCCTTGGGCATTCAGCTCAGAATTAGAGAATCAGAATGTTTTAATTGAAAAATAAAAAACAAAAAAGTCTTATAAAATCGGTTAGTTTAATCCATTAATTTTACAAAGAAACGGAAACATACAAACAAGCAAACAAAAACAAAAAACAAAAACAACAACAACAAAAAAACAAGACCCAGAAGGTAGGTTTCTTTGTTGGGGGTAACACAAAAAGCAAATTGCCTAAATACTGATCTCATGACACCCACTCCAGTGGTCTTTGAACCTCAAAACAATTCTGCTGTCAATTGCATTAAACATTTCCTCCCCACTCATACGAAGGACATAAATTTCCCATGAAGAGGAATTTGATGTGATCTTTTCTTTGCTAGAAAAACATTTTCCACGTTTGTTCTCCCACTTAGCTCTCCATATCACATTCTCTTCTGTGGATTTCTAGGAATCTGTCCGGTTGCCTGACAATTGGATACAGTCTATTTGCCCAATCCCCATGGGAGGATGACACTTTAGATGGGCTGCCCTGGCTTTGCATTAGGTCGCTTTCTACAGTCTTCTTCTCCTTTAGACCCACCCATCTCAGCCTTACCTATTTCAGCCATGACACAAGTAATGTAGCACCCCTGCACCAGATCCTGCTTACTTTTAGGACCTTGAGTTTTGAACCTGTTTCTAGACTCAACTCAACCTAATATCCTGGGATAGTCTGGGAAGCCTTAATCATCACTACTTGGTGGATCATCTAAAGTATGTATCTTTCTTTAGTAGAATAGAAATATTTAATTTCTCTGTAAAAACATTAGAACATTATGAATTTCAAAGAAAGCAAAAGTCATTTGTACTTTTCATCACCCAATCATAAGCATTTTTGGTTCATTCATTCGTTTATTCATGCATGCATTTATTGAGTCAATATGTGCTTTATTGAGCACTCACTGCATGTCAGGGCCTAGTCTAGGTTTTCAGGATAGAGTGGGGAAAGGAAAGAAAAATCCCTGCATTGTTAAATTTACAGTCTAGGGTCCCAGACAGCAAACAAACAATTACAATACAGGGTAATGGGAGAGAGGGGAAGGAGAATGTGTTGAAAGGTCACCTAAATATCTGCTCAAACTTGGGAATTCAAGGAAGGTTCCCTTATGAAATAATGTCTTAGGTGATATCTACAAAATGCAAAAGATTTAGTCAGATAAAAAGTTGGGGGAAAGAATGTATAGCTTTGGTAAATGTTTTAAGGTGAAAGAGAATAGCACACGTAAAGAAAGAAGTTCAGAATGGCTGAAATAAAGAATGGAGAGTATTTAGTGGAAACAGATTGGGTCAGTAAAGAATTCTGGAGTGAGATCTTGCAGAGTCTTGTAAATCACAAGCAAAGTTTGGACTTAGTTCCAAGAGTGATTATGTGTTTTTGTAAGGTTTTAAGCACGGGGGTGGCATAATCCCGTTTGTTTCAAAAGAATCCATTTGGCTACAATATGGAGGATAGACTGAATAGAGACAAATCCAAAAGCAGGGATGCCATTTTAGAAATGTTTGAATAATTCAGAGAAGAGATGACATTGCTCTAGGAAGGAGTCAAGGCTATGAGAACAGAGACAAGAGCACAGATTCAATAAATGTTTAGAAGGTAAAATCAATTTTATTTGGCATTTATTCCTGGAGGCTTTTGGTTCTCTTTCCTTTATTCTTTCCTTTGTGCCACACTGTCTTTTACATGGCAGATAACTTCAGGACTCAGTTTAATGACATCTTCTCAGAGAAGATTTTTCTGACTAACTTATTTAAAATATTTCCCATCATTCTGTTGGAGCACCCATTTTATTTCCTTATAGAAATATCAGACTATGTCACAATTTTATTTATTGGCAATGATTGTTGTCTGATTTTTCATTAGACAATAAACTCCATGAAAGGAACAAGTTTGGAGGAAAAAAAAATGTGTTCAGTTTGGAACATGTTGGTTTTGAGGTGCTGTGAGATTATATACTAGTAATATCTAGTAGGAAATTGGATACACAGATTTGGAGTTTAAGAGATAGATCTGAACTGCAGACGTCTATCTCCAGAAGTATATATAAGTAAGTGTGTGTACGTGTGTGTGTGTGTGTGTGTGTGTATTTATTTATTTCAGCCCTTTTCTCAATATTAATATATTGTTTATTTTTTGGAACTTAGAATCTTACATAATTTTATTTATTTTAACTGTACAGTATATCCTGAATCTTCCCATGTCCTATAATATTCTTATACATTGCTTTTCATAATTGAATAATGCTCCATAGAAAGATTGTCCCATAGTTATTTAACTAATTATCTTTTGTTGGATATTTAGATTGATAATAGTTTTCGTCATTGAAGATGATCTGTAATTTTACAGCCTTCAGCTATGACATGGTTCCCATTCATGACTAATCATTGAAAAGTATTTTTCAGAAATGGAATACCTAAATACAGGAGCAAAAAAAAAAAATTGTATGGCTTTTGGTACTACAGCAGGACAATATTTATGAAATATAGGTTAATTCTTTTACTTATTATTCACTTATTTGCCTTTCTTGCATGCCTACTTCACACCTTATTCTAGCAACTTGGCTTCAGCACCTAAAGCAATAATGTGTTTGTGTCTGAAAATAAAGAAAAAATTGATTCCTAGCTTTGTTATTAAATGTCTGAAGCCTTAGGGAGACTAAAATGATTGTTGGCAAAGAGGATGGAGAAACGATGGAGGGGAATCCTACCACTTCATCAGAATTAGAAGTTAGTATAGTAAAAAATTGAATAACTAGAAACAAAAACTTGAACCCTAAGTTTGTAGACTGATATTGATATCCTCATTAATGTTTGACAAATTATGAGGTAATTTTAAGTTAAGAAATTTAGAAGGCTTTGCACTTAAAGACCTGGGCTATAGTTTATCATTGCTATGTATTTTTAAAAATTGAAATCAAAAATCAAAATTTAAAAATCTAATAATATTCATTCCTTTTACTTATTTAAAAATGAATCACAAGTCTAATAACAATCAAGTTCTCTTAAATATTTCCCAGATTCTCTAACGTGACATATTCTCAAATACTTCAAATACCTTAAGTAACAATTATTTTTTAAAAATCACATTGATGATTTCAATTTTTTTCAGGAACCTAATAAAAAAAATTAATAACCTGGATTTGGTATACTTTTTTCTTATCTCTATGCTTATTTTTACTTCTTCCCAGGATTGTGGTTAGAGATGCTTAATACCTGTACTGTGTCCATTGGTAATTCCATAGAATTTGGAACAAACTGAATTGAGACATAGGATTTGAGAAAAACTTCTAGAATAATCCTCCCTAAGGCGCACATAATGACAATATGAGGTCTTTTGTAGAGACTTGCAGTAATGGAACTTTTGAAATCCATGCCTTTTCTTACAAATCACTGCTTTATATTTCCTTTCTTTCTTTCTCTCTCTCTCTCTCTCTCTCTCTCTCTCTCTCCCCCTCCTTCCTTCCCTCCCTCCCTCCTTCCCTCTCTCTCTCTCTCTCTCTCTCTCTTTCTATCTTTTAGTTGAAATCTCACTCTTGTTCCCCAGGTTGGAATACAGTGGCACTCTCACGGCCACCACAGCCTTGACCTGATGGGCTTAGGCGATCCTTCCGCCTCAGCCTTCTAAGTAGCTGGAACTACAGATGCAGGTCACAACGCCTGGCTAGTTTTTGTGACATTGTAGATACGAGTTCTCACCAAGTTGCCCAGACTGGTCTTGAACCCCCGGACTCAGGCAATCCTCTTGCCTCGGCCTCCCAAAGTGCTGTGATTACAGGCTGGGCCACCGCAACTGGTCTATATTTTCTTAAATAAGATTTATTGAGGTATAATTTACAAAAAACAAAATTTGCCGATTTAAATGGCTTAATTTGGTGAGTTTTCACAAATATATAATCATATAGTCACCACTTACAGTCATGATTGTAGAACATTTCCATCATCCCCAAAAGATTTATTGTGCTCTTTAAAGTCATTTCTCCATCTTGCCTACTTGAAACCAGTAATCTGATTTCTATCACCATAATTTGTGCCTTTTTCTAGAATTTCCTATAAATGGAATTATACGGCATATAGTCATTTGTGTGTGGCTTTATTCTTTTGCTTAATGCTTTTGAGATTCATCTAGCTTGTTGCATATATGAGCAATTTATTTGTTTTTATTGCCAGATAGTATTCCATTCTATGGACATATAACAACTTGTTTATCAATTCATGAGTTAATGTACATTTGGGTTGTTTTCAGCTTTTTTACTATTATACATAATGTTGCTATGGTTATTGGACTAAAAGTATTTGTGTCAACATACAGTATGTTTTTCTTTTTCCTGAGTAAATACATGAGAGTATAGTTTCTCACTGCATGATGTGTATATTTAACTGTATAAAAAGTTATGAAGTGGTTGTTCCATTTTACATTTCTACTGTCAATGTTTGATGATTCCAGGTGCTTTTCATCACTAACAATGGTTGCCTTTTGTCCAGAATTTGTATTGGTTATATCATGCTGCTCTCTGGTACCTTTACTTTTGAGAATTATCAATATTTCGAACAGACTTGTAGTAAGAGTACTACTTAGGAAATACAAGTACCAAGGTGTTAGACTAGAATCCCCTTACTCCTTTACATTCATTAAGAGCATTTGTCAAGGCATGCTACTACAGTATCAGAACAGAATAGAGCTGTACAAGGGAATTTGCAAAAGTTCTGACAGCTGCAGGTGTAGTTCCCACTGAATCAGGTGATCCAGTTAGAATTAGAGAGATCTTTTGGCCTTCACTTAGGTGTGAGTTGGCTGGGTTCAAATATATGTCAATGAAATTTTATTCTTTGTACTCCATCCTGTAATTTCTTAACTAGTAAACAGGACCAGCTAGTGATAATCTGCACTCTCTCTTGTCTTGTAACATGATAACATTTTATCTTCTCTCTTTATCTGGTTAATGTATAGATTTGTGTGACCTTTGTATTTGTCTGATTTACTTCTACTAGACGTAGAAGAGGATAGAGGCTAAGATGTAAAGTAGTGTACACTGTCTCTGAAATTTCTCATATTTATGGACAGATTCCACATATAAAATACCAAGAGCTCTCTAAGAGCTAAAGTAAGACCTCCAAAATCAAATTGTACATGGAGGTTGCACTGACAGGCCCTTTAACTCATCCTCCTGGGCCGTGGTTTGCTATGGTAATGAGAGAGGGTGCTTATATGCAAGACAGTTTCCAGTATTTCAATAAGGAAAATATTTTGTGTAATGTGTATGTATGTGCACATGTGAATGCTTAAATAATCATTGATATACTCTTTGCGCTTGAATCAAGAGCAAAAGCATTCTCATATCGGGGAAGTCATGATTTCAATAACATTTTCAAAGTTCTGAACTGGTCTCCCTGCTCTTAGATGACTCTCACAACTCCAAGGGGCTATGGCTATAAAATGAAGGAGGGTCCTGTTGCCAGTAAAAATTTTCTTTCAAATTGCTCTATTCTTGCCAAGTTTGAAACCTAGGGAGTTTAAAAATTATTCACAATTTTTCATTAACTTTGATGTACAAAAATACTAGAGATGCAGTTTTACAAATATGTTATCTATTAAGGCTGAGTTAAATAAAATAAAAAAATGAACTGTTGGGATCATTTGAGCCTGGAAACAGGGTAGGAGTGAGATGGAGCCCAGTAACATCCTGCCTCACACCCCAGAACATCCCTGCCACCATCACAAACAGTTGGAATGAAGCTGTGACACCAGCTGCCTGGTTTTGAAAGAGATAAATAGGATTTTTGAATTCACTGCGGTGAAACTTAGGCTAAATCCTCCTCTCCTCCTGCTTGCTTCCCTTTTTAGGAAGTCTATGGCTGACCACCTGGTGTTCTGAATCATTAATTCATGGAAGACATTCTGTCAGAAATAACATGTAACAGGCAGCCTGGCAACTGCCATTGAAATCCTTCCAGCTCTCCGTTCACTTTAGTTCATTTCAGTAATTATTTATTGTACACATACTATCATGCCCAGCCTGGTGCTAGGCGATGGGGCTTTCAAATCAACTAGAGCATGTAATTCTCACTCCAGAGATTTAAAAGATTTATTTGATGCCGCATTTATTTAGAAGGAGGAGATGAACTACTACGAGAAAGGAAAAATTACAAAATCTTATAGAAGTGTCAAAGCACTCTAGGAGTAATAAAATTGAGGAGCGGCTAGCTTCCATTCTTGAACACTTGCCAAATGACACGTGGTATGTGTATAGACACTGGGTACTTTTCATGTGTCATTTCATTTAATTCTCAAAACTACCTTCGGAGAAGAGCATGAAACTCCTTCATTAAACGTGAGGAAAATAGAGGTCTGGGGAAAGACTGGTTATTCAATCTTTCCCAGTAGTTGATTCTTAATTCAAGGAATTGTGAGCCTGATGTTTTTAGAATCAGATGTAAGCTCCCATGTGACTGCAGTAGGTAAGGTGATTGAGTGGGCTGGAGAAACCACAAGGACCTCCAGGGTAGAACAAAGTGCCAGATGTCTGGAGCAAGTGTAGGAATGGCAAGAAAGATCAGGAATATTAAAAGGCAGGTGAGATGGGTACCAGAGAACCAAAAGATAAAAAGGTCGCAGACACACAGTCTGAAGTCCAGATTCAATGATGAGATCCTGTAGGATTTTGGATCCTGTAGGATTTTGAAAGACAGATCCTGTAGGAACTGAGGGAACATGGTGTCAATGAGCAAAAGTAAATCTCCACTATAGAGACTTTACAAGTAAGGCAGTTCCAGAATAAAACTCTGGTTGTTCATGGTTTCCAGGTGGTAGAAGCCCACCCTGCAGGCAGTAATCAGACAACTGGGAGCAGAGGAGTCGGGGTGGGGTTTCTGAGACGATATTAACAGTGTCTGAACCAGTTTTTTCCAATTTGACACGTTTATAAGAACTTCTTTTAATTTCTTCATGAAGCCTTGAAAGAAATCATTTTCATTATGTTTCTCAGTTATAATACTTTGTTAATTAGCTTAAATTAACTAATGTTTTTCTTAGGTTGTTGGATCTAAATATTTTGTGCTTTCCATTTTGTGAAGAGTTTCTGCTTCTAAGAATTTTGTTTAATATATTGGTTACCAAACAAGAAAATCAGAAGCACATTGTTTAGCTCCACAGAGAACAGCCTAATTAGGAATTTATTCTTTTTCCTTGCTTAAATCCTCTAGATGATGCGCTTAAAGTTTTATGGTTATTCTCTTAACTATAATTTTCCTTGTGTTGATGCATGCATTTAAAATATGTTTCAATCTGGCAAAGGTCCCCCTGTCAGAAAGAACCATCTCTCCTATTAAGGTCATTATAAATTGGGACCAGTGGCACAGGAGGTACTAAGAGTTTCTGAGTGATGACTGCAAGTACTCCAAAGTACTGCCGTGTCTGCCACGGTCACTGGAGTGCTGAGTATACTAGGTCATTGTGTAGAAAACCAAGATGGATTCAAGTGCATTGCTAATTGACTGTAGTCATGTAGCTGCTATCTAAAGGGGTGACAACTAGTTGGTGATGAAAATAATCCCGGACAACTTTATTATACATTCAAAAATGTTGTGCCCTTTGATAACTGTATTGCTTTTTTCTGGAAAAAAGTAAGCTGCCAGGCGCAGTGGCTCAAGCCTGTAATCCCAGCACTTTGGGACGCTGAGGTGAAAGGATTGCCTGAGTCCAGGAGTTTTGAGAACAGCCTGGGCAACTTGGTGAGACCTCGTCTCTACAATAAATCAAAAACTTAGCCAGGTGTGGTGGTGCGTACCTGTAGTTCCGGATACTTGGAAAGCTGAGGCAGAAGGATCACCTGAGCCCAGCAGGTCAAGGCAGCAGTGACCATGAGCATGCCACTGCACTCCAGCCTGGTTGACAGAGTGAGAATCTGACTCAAAAAATTAAAAAAAAAAAGGAAGTTTATACTTCTTTGTTTGAGATTTTTTTTATTTGGAAATAATCACATGCGATTTAATTTTAGGAAAGTAATTATGTAAAGCAACAATATTGACAAAGGAGACAAAAAATTTAAACTACTTCTAATTCTGTATTTTGCAGAACTTTTGCATAACTCTATTTGTAATGAATTCTAATATATTCATTGCAGTAAAATTGGCTCCTTCCCCTAACCAATTCTGTGTTCACTCTGATGAGAAAACGTCTAAATCAGCAATCTTAAACTGTAGGGTAAACATTAATCACCTAGAGAGCTGGTTTAAAATGTTGATTCACCCAGTTATTCTGATGCAGGTAGGCCACACACTACACATTAAGGATTAAATACATGTAACATAGACTTGGATTAATAACAAAGATACTGTGTTTTGCTAAAAGTAATGCCAGAATTTCTATTCCCGTCACAGGATGTGATACAGGGTAGAAGTAGCACTGTGTTTAGACCCCAACTTAGATTCCAACTACTTTATCATCAATCAGCTAAATGATCCAAGAGACCTTTATTTCACTGTTTAAATGAAGTTCCCTTATCTGTTAATAAAAAAAAATTCAAGTCATGAAAGTAAATAAAATTATATCTATAAATTACTTAATGCTTCTTACACAAAAGGCATACATACATTTCTCTTGTTTTTTATTTTACTATTTGACTAAATTATTTTGCTCTACTTTTTAATCCATAAGTTCTCTTAGGAAGAATGCTAAAAGCAATATTAAGGGACATACATCTTTCCAGACTCTCACTGCTTTCCAGGGGGGTCAGGACATCTCAGCACTCACTTTAGCCAGATGAGGTAGGCTGTTTCTTACCAACTCAGCACCATCACTGGTGCCCTTCCAAGGCCGGGGACCACATTTTCCAAGATTCCCTTCCTTTTATGGTTATAGCTTAGAGGCTGCTAAAGAGAGGAACTTGGCATTTGGAAGGCCAAAGTAAAGAGGCAACTGAATTCCCAAAAGGTGTGGTTTAGAGACTTGTGGCTTTCTGTGGACATCTCTGTAGGTTCCTTTGTTGGATCACAGTGACTAAAAGCAGTGACTACTCAGATTCCTGGGTGAGTTCTGGCTTCTGTGTTCACTCCAGTGCCTCAAGCTAAAGTTGTTAGTGACTATTTCCTAATGTTCCAGCTATAGCCTGCCAAATGTTCACTTCTGTAGCCACTTTCACATTTGTGTAAAACTTAATCCTTCTATTAATTTTCTTATTCCAGGGATATTTATAGTGTTTCTTTTATCTCACCTAAGCACTTGCAAATACACTACAGTACCCTGGTCCTTGCTTTTATGTTATACCCTCTGGCTAATATGTTTTCTAACAAATACTTATTTGATATAGGGTACCTCCAACCCACATTCCAATTCTTTTGAAATATCCCCAGGGAAACACATCTGCTTTCAAGTAGTCTGGTTGTCCTTCATCTTTAATATGTTGTTTTCCAATATTATGTTTCATAAAAGTTTGGTATCGAGTATGTCAGAATAATAACCTTTGGGTCACACTATAAATCAAAACAAGGTTAGAGCCTCTTTGGTCCTAAAATTGTAAGTAGAAGTGTTCAAAGAATAACTGACACTGACATTTAAACTAGCTACTGGACATTTAATTCTAGCATTTTAATCATAACTTACAATTTTATCTCATCAGTTTCTTGTCATATTTGGACAATGGTATAGGACTTTGTTTTCAAGACTGGCTCTAATATAAAAACCAAACTTTCCTTTCCAGATGATGAATCCATTGTCTTCCAAAAACTCCCTAGAGTTAAGCTGACTAAGGCTTCTTCCTGTCACCAACTGAGTGATTAGTTCTACCTCTTTTCAAAGCTAGATCTGACTGTCAGGTACATAGCACCTTTTAAATCATAAACACGCTATATTTTGTCAAAGATGAGTTATGATATGATCTACGATCATATACAGTAAAAGAACTTTTCTATGGAGTAACAATAATCATAGACACAAGATTGATGGTTCTTGTTAGTGGTATTTTGCTTTCAGTATTTTTTATTTGCTTTGTTTCATTTTAGCCTAGAAAAGACCTAATTTATAGAATTCCTGTTATGAGTCAGACACATTACAAGCTGATATTTACATAATGATCTTTTACACTAGGCATTACTATCTTCATGTTATAGGTGGGCAAACTGAGGCTGAGAAATGCTGATGAAGTTGCCCAAGGTAATTAGAAAGTGGCAGAAGATGTACACAATTTCTGGTCTATTTGATTCTGAAATGAGTGTACTTTCTACTCCTCCAACCTCCTTCATATCATAGGTCTTGTTATTTTCTAAGAAAAAGTACTCCAGAAGGAAGCATTTCTTGTGACCCAGCAAGATGAATACAGAATAAAATTTAGTACTCTGTTGTTATCCTCTTTTATCTCCTTAGGAGACTTTATTGAAAATGAAGTCCTATGAGATCAGGACCCTCGCTTCCATGCACATCGTGCACAATGGAGTCACAATAATTATCTTTTCTGCCAGTCTGTAGGAAGTTTGAGCATTGCATGCCAGCAGGCACTCTTTTTAAATGAGGCATTAGATGATTCGTGATGTCTATGGAACATTCTTCAGTATTTCAGCTAGACTGTATTCATTTCACAGAGTTCCTCTGCATGCCTTAGTGTGTGGTCCTTTTTTAAAAGAAAATATTAATTATGTAAAATATCATTAAAATCTCTGTAAATTGCCAAGGTGACATTTTGCTGTGGTTCAAATAATACCATACCAGATAGCTGTAACTCAATATTTATGAACGAGTACATTTATAGTGACAGATTTATGACCAACAGGTGATGCTAAAATTCCCTCTCGCACCAGGTCCCACTTCACACCAGGTAAAAGTGCAGAAGGAGAAGGGCTGGTATGGTCAGGGTCAAGTATCACAGTGCTTATGGGTGGAGATTCAGTAAGAAAAGCAGTGCTTACGAGCCCTTGTGTCTATTGGAATACCCCTTTACCTATTTGGGTTTCTTCCTTGAGGATCATGATCTTGACTCCATTTAGGGAGGGTTTCCTACCATGCATCATTCAGTAATATAGGTTTGAAACAACTTCATACTGGTAGACCTGAACCTCATACTGGTGGCCTTTTCCCTCTTGAAGGGCATAAACTCAAGGGCTAAGACGAGAGATGAGATTTGGATGATTCACCCCAAGAACCCAGAGTCTACTCTATGTCTAAAGTTCTCAACCATGATCCAATGGACATTTTATAAAGATGTTAATGAGAATTATAGGACTAAAAGGTGTCTGAAAAGAAAGAGCATATACTATGCCAGTTGTGAGTATATCCAATATACAACAGCATCTTAATGTGTTTGGAAAGTTTCAAGGACAACTTCTTACCTTTGTTTCATACAGTTTCCGAAATGTGTTTGAACACTGCACATTATTATTCATATTTTTATTGATCAGTAGTGCTGCTTGAGACACCAAATTTGGAAAACACTTATCTGAATGTAAGACTAGAGAGGCAATAGGAAATCTCAATACACATAACAGGATCAGGAATCTCACATAGGAATCTGGGTCCAATAGAATCTGAGGCAATAGGAAATCTCAATACACATAACAGGATCAGGAATCTCACATAGGAATCTGGGTCCAAAGTCCTGCTGCAACACACATACACACACACACACACACACGGAGAGGGAAGAGGAAGAGGGAGAGGGAGATTGTATGCTTTGTTTTTCTGTAAGAAACCTAAGGTTATGGCAGACAACCAGAGGAGGATCCACAATGCTGATTGTGGCCACAGATTTTTCACTATTAGTTGCAAATTCTTTCCATCTGTATTAGTGAATTGGGCATCCAGGGTTCTACAGGCTGCCTAAGTGCCAGAAGAATATAGCAAAAGTGACATATTTATCTTTTAGCCTCTGATTCTGTTTTGTAGATAAATCAATTCTAACTGGATTGCATATCTTTTATGCTTTCAATTCTGTTCATTTGCTATCTTTTGTTACATTCAGTCACTTCTTGACAAAAAATTAATTTGTTTTGTATACCTTTCTTGTCTTCTGCAATATAAGTTTGGGGAATCAATTTTTGAGGGGGTAGAGACTGGAGTAATTTCTCCTGGAATAGTCACCCACCTCAGGCATATAGCAATTGGCTAATTGCTTCTTCACGATGTGCACTATTCATCCTGGGTGTTAACTGTCTGACCCTTCCTGACAATTGATGGATAGCTTCCCTAGACTGACAGTGTTCTATCATGGGTAAGAACTAACAAATAATTAAAAACCACACACAGATATTAGATGCTGGGGTAGACCCTTAACAAAATACTTTTTTTTAAAAAGTAGGATGGCTATTAATTAAGCAACGTGGATTTAATTATAGATCTTCTTTGTAGACATGTAGCTATGGTTATTTAAACGTGCAAATTAGCTTTCTTTGTTTTATGGAAAGTAAATAATGTGTCAAGGTTTTCATGTGAGTATAGGTTCAATTGTCTTTTATATATTGAAATACATAGTAAAGAAACTGTGAAGGAATATTGATGGCCCTAAAGTGAAATACCTTCAAAACAAAGAAAAAATGTGTCCTCTGAAAGTTTCACTAGTAAAGCACATATAATATCAGAGTCTGACATGTTAAGGGTGAGAAAACACAATACTCAGGTATTTTGGTACTGGACCTATGTCTGACTTTGTAACCAAAGTGAACAGCTATCTAATCAGACACCAGAAATAGATGATTCTACATTAATCACAATCAGTTGTTATTTCCAGACTGAAGCAACATCAATTCAATTGCATGGTGTTTTATATATGAATTTAAGCTATGAGGAGGGACCAAAAAAATTGGAATTATTTTATGGAGGGTGAGCCCCATGTAGTATCCCCTGATAGGTAAATGTTCTAGGAACCCATCGACAGCAGTGCACCAGCTAGTGTTGTGAGAAGTTGCCTTAGGCTTCAGTGAATTTTTTTTGTGTGTGGAGATTCTTTCAAGGCATTTGCCTATTTTATGATGGGTGATTTACCAGCGCACCTGCCTACTCTGCGCTGAGTATTCAGCTGTTGTTGACCGGAAATGTCATGACCCCCATACCCTACCCTCCTTATTCACCCAATCTCACCTGAGCAACATTTTTTTGTTTGTTCTCCTGAATGAAAAAAGTCCTCAAAGGGAAACATTTTGCTGATATGGAAGAGGTGAAACAAAAAACAACAGAAGCACTAAAAGGTATCCAAATTGATGAGTTCAAAAACTGTTCTGAGCAGTGGAAAATGTGTCCTGATAGGCATATTGCATCAGACGGAGAGTACTTTGAAGGCAACTGAAGTTTAAACATGTAAGAATAATACACAATATTTTATAAATAAATTCCAGATTTTTGGGTCCCCTCTTATACATTTCACCTTTCAGATAAGTAGACAACAGTTATTCTCATTGAAAAATAATTTTCTTTTAACAATTAATATATTAATCATTGTCATTAGTGCTGACCATCCAATACATCTTCATTTTCATGGCAACATTACCTGATATTAGTAAACTTATTCACTTTCACCATATTCTCCTTTACAGAAAATTAATCACAAATCAAAATTCTCAAGTTACATTATTTATTCCCACATTTCCCGTATTTTGTGTTTTATAAATTTCCACAATTGCTATATGTTGTCATTCCAATATTTATACACATATGTGTATATATAGAGAGATATTTTGCTAATTTTTATACTATTAAAGTTATATAAGCAAGAATTTTTGGTTGCTTAGAAGTGAGTAATGAGAAGAAAAGAAAATGACTCCCTGGTATATGATCAAAAGTGCAAAATAGGACTAGAAAATCTCTATGGTTTCTCCCATTTGGCTGAAAACGCATCAAATAAATAAATAAATACAGAAAAAGATGAGATACAAAGAAGAGGTGTAATGATAGGAGTTGACCTTATAAATGTTGTCATTATCTAAAACTTTTCAAGTAAAACAGAAAAAAAAAATTACTGAATTACAGGTAAATCGTTCCTTCAATTAATTCTTCCCCCATCCCACCAGCACTAATTCCAATACCATTCCTGACATTGTCAAGTTTTAGTAAAAGAAGATATATCAAGAAGAATACTACTTATAAGACCATAAACTAAGGTAATGATAGTAGGATAAAGAAAATGGAACCAGTCAGGGAGATTTTAGGAAACAGACTAGATAGGGCTTTGTGAAGAATTGGACACCAATAAAAGCAAAGACAAGTCCAGAATAACTTCAAGGGTACTTAAGGTCTTGAGTGGTTAAGAGAATGTATTGGAGAAAGACAGGTGAATAGGCAGATATGAGTGGAAATTACTGATTCATTTTTCAATAGTTTTATTAAGCTATCATTCATATACTACACAATTCATCCATTTACAGTACACAGATCAATGATTTTTAGTGTATTCCAAGAGATGTGCAACCATCACCACAGTCAATTTTAGAATATTTCTGTCAAAAAAAGAAACTCCTTACCTTTTAGTTCTTACCTTCTCCCATATATCTCTCTTCCTCCCTCTACCAGTTCCAAGAACCTAAGCAATCACTAATATACTTTGTCTCTAGATTATGGATTTCTGTATGTGTGGAATCATATGCCATATGGTCTTTTTAAACTGGTTTCTTTCACTTAACATAATGTTTTCAAGGTTCATTCAAGTTGTACCATTTACTTCCTTTTCATGGATGAATAGTATGTCATTGAATGAATATACCACATTTAGTTTATCTATTTGTCCATGGACAGATACTTGGCTATTTTAATAATATCACAAATGGCTATAAATATTCATGTACAACTTTCTGTGTGGATATATGAAGGGGAACCCCCCCAAAAAACTGAAATCACTTTTTGGAGGGTAAACTCTTTGTAATACAGGATTCCCTTGCTAGGTAAATGTTCTAGGAACCCATCAGCATCAGTGTACCAGCTAGCACTGTTGTGAGAAGCTGCATTCAGCCTCAGGGAATTTTTTTATTATTATTCTGGAGATTCTTTCAACACATTTGCCCATTTTATGACAAGTGGCTTATGAGAGCACCTGCCCACACCACGCTAAGTGTTCAGCAGTTTTTGACCCAAAACGGCATGATCCCTGGACCCCACCCTCCCTATTCACCTGACCTTAACCTGAGCAACTTTTTGCTTTGTTTCACCAGGTAAAAAGAGTCCTCAAAGGGAGACATTTTATCAATGTGGAAGAGGTGAAAGAAAAAACAGCGGAAGCACTAAGAGGCATTAGAGTCAATGAGTTCAAAAACTGTTTTGAACAGTGAGAAAGTGTCTTGCTAGGTGTATTGCATCAAACGGAGAGTACTTTGAAGGCAACTGAAGTTTAAACTTGCAAGAATAAATATACAATTTTAAATAAATAAATTATGCTTTTGGGGGGGTTTCCCCTCGCTTGTGTTCATTTCTCTTGTGTATATACCTAGGAGTAGAAATATTGGACCTAATGGTGACTCTGTGTTTAAACATTTGAGAAACTGCCAGACTGTTTTCCAAGAAGGTTGAACCATTTTACATTCTTATCAGCGGTGTGTAAGGGTTTCAGTTTCTCCTCATCCTCATCAACACTTGCTGTTATCTGACTTTTTGATTATCTAACTATATAGTGGATGTAAATTGGTCTCACACTGTGATGCAGATTTGCATTTCCCAAATGGTTAATTACATTAAACATCTTTCCATGTTGGTATTATTGGCTATTCATATATCTTTTTTAGAAAAATATTTATTCAAGTTCTTTGCCCATTTTTAAATTGGGTTGTTTAATCTTTTTATTATTGAATTGTATGAGTTTTTTAATATAATCTAGATACAAGTCCCTTATCAAATATATAATTTGAAAATATTTTTTCAAATTCTGTGTTGTCTTTTTACTTTCTTTAAAAAAATTTTTAATTTAAATTTTTTTATTTTAAAGATGTGGGGTACAATTCAGGGGTAGGTATAAGTCTTTTTACTTTCTTTATGATGTTCTCTAAAGCACAAAAGTTTTACATTCTGATGACATTCAATTTATCTATTTTTTGTTGTTATTGGTTTTACTCTTGCGATCCTATCCAATAATCTATTGCCAAATCCAAGACCATGAAAACATACACCTATGCTTTTCTTTAGGAGTTTTATAGATTTTGCTTTTACAGTTAGATAGTTGATCTATTTTGAGTTAATTTTTGAACATGTTGTGAAGTATGGGTCTTACTTCACTCTTTTTGTTTGTGACTATTCAATTGTCCAAGTGCCGGTTGTTGAAAAGACTATTGTTTTCTATTGAATGGTCTTGGGACACTTGTCAAAAATCAGTTGACTATAGGTGTACTGCTTTATTGCTACCCTCCCAATCATATTTTGCTGATCTTTGTGCCTATCCTTGTGGCAGTAGTACAGTGTCTTGAGTCCCATTGCTTTGTAGATGTTTGGAAATTGGAAAGTGTGAGCTCTCCCACTTTCTTCTTGTTTTTCAGAATTGTTTTGACTGTTCTGGGTCTCTTGCAATTTCATATAAATTTTGGAATCAACTTGTAAATTTCTAGAAATAAGCCAACTGGAATTCTAATAGGGATTGTGTTAAATCTATACTTCAGTTTGAAGAATACTGTTAATAATGCTGCTTTCTGATCCATACACATGAAACTTTTTTCCAAGTCTTTAGATTTTCTTTATTTTTTCAACAATCTTTTGTAGTTTTCAGAGTACAAGTTTTGCATTTTCTTGTTAAATCTACTTCTAAGTATTTTCATGCTATTATGAATGGAATCATTTTCTTAATTTCATTTTTGGATTGCTCATTGCTAGTATAAAGAATTGTAATGGACTTTTGTATATTGAGTGTGTATCCTGAAACTCTGATGAACTTGCTTATAAGTTCTAATAATTTTCAGTAGATTCCTTAAGATTTTCAATGTGAAAGATTATGTCATCTACAAATATAGTTTTACTTCTTCTTTTCCAATATGGAAGCAATTATTTTCTTGTCTAATTTTTCTGGCGAAAACCTCTTGTACAATGTTGGATAGAGTTGGTAAGAATGGACATCCTTCCCTTGTTCCTGAGCTTAGAGATAAGCCATTGGATCTTTCACTATTAAGTGTGATATTAGCTATACATTTTTGTAGGCCCTTTTTATTAGGGTCAGTAAGTTCCCTTGTAGTCTTATTGTTTTATAAAGGAAGGGTGTTGTATATTTTCAAATGTTTTCCTGCATCTATTGAGATAATCATATAATTTTTGCTTTTTATTCTACTGTCATGATATATTACATTGATTTTCAGATGTTAAACCATAGATCTTCAGATGTTGTATCCTTGAGATAAATCCTACTTGGTCATGATGTATAATGATTTTGATATGTTGCTAGATATTGTTTGCTAGTATTGTGTTGAGAATTTTGTGTCCAAATTCAAAAGAAATTTTGGCCTGTAGTTTATTTTTTCTCTAATGATATCATTGTGTAGTTTTAGTAATAGGATAATGCTGGTACTAGGCCAGTGTTATAACCAACATATCAGGCCTCATAAAATGAGTTGAGAAATGATCTCCTCTGAGTGTGTGGTAAGATTCAATAATAATCTGGGACTGGGATTTTCTTTGTGAGTTATTTTACTGATTAATAATTCAGTCTCTCCACTTATTATGGGCTATCCAGATTATCAGTTTCTGCTTGAGTCAATTTTATAGTTTGTGACTTTCTAAGAGTTTGACAATTTCAAATTATATCACTTGTTAAAATACAATTTGTTCGTGGTGTTTAAAAAAAATAATCCTTTTTATTTCTGTTAGGTTAGTAATAATGTCCCCTTCTTCCTCCGATGTCAGTAAGTTGAATCTTCTCTCTTTTTTCTCATAAAATTAATTAAAAGTTTCTCAATTTTGTGGCTCTTTGAAAAAAAATTTGATTTAATTAATTTTTTGTTATTTTACTATTCTCTATTTTATTCATTTGAAATCTAATCTTTATTAGTTCCTTATTTCTGCTTGCTTTAGCTTTAGTTTGCTCTTCTTTTTTCAGTGTCTTTAAGGTGAAAGTTAGGTTATTGATTTGAGATCTTTTTCAAGTTTTTTTTATCAGTTTTTTTAAATTTTAAAGATGTGGGGTACAAGTCAGGATTGGGTATATGAGTAGTCTGCATACAAGTGAAATTTGGGCCTTCCATTGGACTTCACTTTGCCTGAAATGGGATCATGCACCCTTATTGATGTGTGCCCCTTATCTCCCTCCCTCCCCTGGCAAAGTCCCACTACCACCGATCCCTTTCTTGTAGTATTATGATAGGTTTTTAGGGTTCACTTATGAATGAGAACATATGGTACAGTTCTTTGTTTCTGTGATCGATCACTGAGTATGATAGACTCTAAATCCATCCAAGTTGCTATGAAGTTCATTTTTGTCTTTCTTTATTGCTGTGTAACATTTTATTATGTATATGCAATACAATTTTTATCCAGTCCACTTTTGATGGGCAACATGTTTGGTTCCATGTTTTTGCTATTATGAATTGTGCTGCAACAAACATGAATGTGCGGGTATCATTTTTGTAGAATTATTTGAGTACCTCCAGGTTATATTCCCAGAAGGGGATTGCTGGGTCGTAAGGAAGGTCAATGTCTAGTTCTTTTAGAAATTGCCATACTGTTTTCCTCAGAGGTTGAACTAGTTTGCACTCCCACTATCAGCGTAGAAGCATTTGTGTTTCTTCACATCCTTGCTAGCATCTGTTGTTTTTGTTTGTTTGTTTGTTTTATTAATGATGGCCATTCTTACTAGAGTTAGGTGGTATTTCAATGTGGTTTTGATTTGCATTTCTCAGATGATTAGTGAGGCTGAACACTTTGTCATGTGTCTGCTGACTATTCATATGTCTTCTTTTGAGAAGTGTCTATTCATGTCTTTTGCCCACTTTTTGATGGGGCTGTTTATTTTTTCCTTTCAGCATGTTTGATTTCCTTGTAAATCCTGGATGTTAGGCCTTTGTCAGATATACAGTTGACAAATATTTTTTTCCTATTCTGTGGGCTGTCTTCCTGCTCTCTTGATGGTCTCTTTTGTTTTGCAGAAGCTTTTCAGTCTGATGAGATCCCACTTGTCTATCTTATCTCTTATGGCATGAACATTTGTAGTTTTGATCAGGAATTTGTTGCCTATTCCAATTTCCATAAGGGTATCTCCTGCGTTTTCTAAGAGTCTTATAGTTTAAGGACATATATTTAGCTCTTTCATCTATTTGGAAGTGATTTTTATGTATGATGATAGGTAGGGGTCCTGTTTCATTCTTCTGAATAAAAATAAATATCACTACCAACAGGATCCCCCAAAACACATAAAGGCATGGACACTAAGTAGCACAATGCTGAACAACTCCTGGGTCAATACAGAAATCAAGACAGAAATTAAAAGATTTTTGGAGACAAATGAAAACAAAGACACATCTTACCAAAATCTCTGGGTTGCCATAAAATCAGTACTAAGAGGGGAATTTATAACTCTCTGAAAACACATCAAGAAAATAGAAAGATCATGACTCAACAGCCTAACAAATCACCTAAGAGAGCTGGAAAGGCAAGACCACCAAAATCCTAACTTTAGCAGAATAATCCAGATAATCAAAGTAAAAGCCCAAATATGGGACATAGAAGACAAAGTTTCTCCAGATTTAATGTAGGTGTTTACAACTGTAACTTTCTCTTTAAGCACTGCTTTATTTGGATCCCTTGTTTTGATGTACTATATCTTCATTTTCATTCTTCTTAAAGCATTTTTTGATTTCTCTCTGGATTTCCTCTTGATCCATTGATAATTTGCAAGTGTCTTGTTTAGTTTTCACATATTTGTGTGTTCCCTACGTTTTTCCCTGTAATTGATTTCTGATTTTATTATATTATGGCCAGAAGAGATATTCTGCATTTTTTTATTCTTTATAATTTATTGAGGTTGTTTTATGGCCTAGCATATGTTCCACCCTGGAGAATGTACCACGTGTACTTGAAAAGAATAATACATTCTATTGTTGTTAGGTATAATGTTCTGTAGATGTCTGTTAGGTCTAGTCGGATTATAGTATCGTTCAGTCAGTCTTTTATTTTCCTGTTGATATTTTGTCTGAATGTTCTATTTATTGTTGAAAGTAGGATGTTGAAGTGTCGATCTTTTACTGTTGATTTGTCTAATTCTCACTTAAGTCAGTGTTTATTTCACATATTTGGTGCTCCTTTGTTCTATGAATATATATTTATAATTGTTATCTCTTCTTTTTATTATTCTCTCTCTTTATCTCATGTGGTATTTTTGCTATAAAGTCTGTTTTATCTATATTGGTATAGCTGCTCCAGTCTTCATATGGTTGCTTTGTACAGAGTATATCTTTTTCCATCCCTCTACTTCAATCCATTTGTATTTTTGAAACTTCTTTGTCACATGTGTCTTATGTTCTTCTAGTCTTCCTTTATTGCTTTTCTTTGCAATAAGTAAATATTTTATAATGCAGCATCTTAATTTCATCAGGACTTTTTTTCACTATATTTTTAATTTTTCCTCCAGTCATTGCTCCAAGGTTTACCATATACAGCTTCAGAGTCTTATTAGCTTAATTCCAGTGTACACGTATATAGAAGTGTTGCTCCTATATATCTCTTCTCCATTTTCCTATTTTGTGATATTATTGCTATGCATATTACATCCACTAATGTTGCAAACCCAACAATACATTGCTATAACTATTACTTTACCATCTGTCATTGTTGCTTTAATTTATTACAGCTTCGTTCCCATCCACCTCTTTTAGGCAGTTAAGGCAAATATATTACATTTATATTATATTTCTATGTATTACAGTCCCAACAATACATCTATGCACATACAATTACTTTTTAAAATCAACTTTTTAAGAAGAAGGAGGAAAATGAATTTATAGTGTCTGTTATAATTTACATAATTACCTTTACTGGTGCTCATGTTTGTTCATGTGGATACAAATTACTATTTGAAATCATCGGCTTTCAGCCTGAAGAATTTCCTTTAGTATTTCTTATTAGGTGGAACTAGTAGCAACAAATTTTCTGTTGTTGTTTTTTTAATCTGGGAAAGTCTATATTTTGATTTTATGTTTGATTGTTATCTTTCCTAGATATAAGATTCTTGGTTGACTTTTTTCTTTCTCTCTCTCTCTCTGAGCACGTTGACACTGCCATTCCAATTTTCTGGCTTCAATTGTTTCTGCTAAAAGATCAGTTGTTAATCACATTAGGGTTCCCTTGTAACTAATGTGTTTTTCTCTTGCTGCTTTTGAGTATCCTCTTTGTGCTGGTCTCTCTGCATTTAGAGTTTGTTGAGCTTCCTATATGTGATGGTTATTGCTTTTTAAAAAATTTGGGAGGTTTTTGGCAATAATTCCTTTAAAAATTTTTTCTTCTACTTGTTTTCTTCTTCTTGTGGAACTCTCATTACACATATATCGTGTGCTTAATTGTGTCCCACATTTATCTGAGGCTGTTTCCCTCCCCTCCCTCCCTCTCCCATCCATTCTTTGGTTTGTATCATCTCTATCAATTTATCTTCCAGTTTACTTATTCTTTCTTCTGCCAGCTTAAATCTACTCTTGTGTCTTTTTAAAAAATTAGTATTTTAGCAATTATTACTTTCCAACTCCAGAGTTAACATTTGGTTTATGCATGTGTGTAGGTGTTAATATTGTATATAATAATTGTGTATATGTGTAAAATTTCTACTTTTCATTGGCATTTTTATATGCAACATTGTTATCATACCCTCCTTTACTTCATTAATCATGCTTTCCTTTAGTTCTATGAAAATCTTTATAATAACTACTTTGGAATCTTTTTCTGATGCATCTGACATCTGATTACTCTCATGGGCAGTTTCTGTTGCCTGATATATTTTTATTTTTATTTTGGTATATAGATCATATTTTTAAGATTCTTTGTAGCCTTATGTTTTCGTTGGGTAGTGGATATTTAACATAAAATATTGTAGGAATTCTGGGTATTGGCTCTTCCTTTCCAGGGCTTTTTATTGTTAATTTCTTTTTTTTTTTGTAATTTATTTATTATAGAGTGGTGGGGCACAAGCGAGGATTTACTACATAAGTAGGCTGCATGCAGGTGAAGTTTGGGCTTCTAGGTGATCCTAACTCCCCCTGGTAATGGAGCAGGTACCCTTTGTGTTGTTACATGCCACCCACCCTCTTCTCTCCCTGCCTCCCCTAACAGTGCCCAGCAAATACAGAGTATTTTTTTGTTACTTTGAAGGACAAATTTTTAACCTCCATTTCTCTGAAAGAAGCA
>CAUYQG010202752.1:0-11105 GCA_963574415.1 Tarsius wallacei | reverse complement strand
GTTGCCTGTGGTAGATAATAAAAATGTGTGAAGAAGTGAATTCAATCTAGGCAGCTCAGAAACATGAAGAGTAACCAGCATGGATGAAATAGAGGGAGGAGACTGGTCTGCCCTGAGGAATGGGCTTACCGGGTAAGATGCGGCCCAATTATGAAGAGCCCTGAAAGCCAGTCAGGAAGTTTAAACTCGATGCTGCCGGCAAGTGGTAGGCAATACAAGGCTTTGATCCAAGGTGAGGCGATAATGAAAGCAATATTCAAGCAAGAGTCATCTCATGGTGCGCTGCAGAATGAGCTAGAAATAGAGGGAGAATGGGACCAGGTGCCCCAGCCAAACATTGGTGCAGAAGCCCAAGCCCAAACTCATATAAGCCCAGGCGAGGAGGTGGAAACAGGAAGGATGTCTCAGCATGGGACCAGGCTGCATTACTCACGTTTCCTGAAGACAATTCCTTATTCAAGTTACTCAGAGAGTTTCAGCGGTGGTGTAGTTGCTGTGTGTCTAATACTGGAAAACCCTGATGTATTGCACCCAATAATCTCTTCTCAAGTCCTTGCAATCCTTGAATGCACTGGAGCCATTGTCTACTTGACACACACACACACAACATGTAACTCCAGAAAATGCAGTTAGCTTTGTAATATATGTAACATAATCTATATAATATTATTAACATATACTAGAATTTACTATAATATAGCAATTAACATTTACTATCACATTATTAATATATTTAATGTACATAATAAATATTATACATTGAATTTACATAATTATATGAATATATATAATATGTGGTTGAATAAAATAGTATATTTTTATTTTCCTGCTCTAAAATTCTGTTTTATTAAAATAGTCCTAATAATTTTATGGAATTATTTCACTAAAATTGTTTCTTTAGACCACTCACATAAATTTTGTTTTAAGCAAAATATCTCAAGTGTCTTAGAAAATAACATTTTGCTTTCTATAATATTTAATAAAAATATATATAATAGAAAAATCATGCTAAAATAAAGTTTAAACTGTCTGTTTTGCATCAATCGCTTTTATTCCATAAGTGTCCTCTTGGTTATTAACCTGTTTTTATTATAGCATTAACTCATCCAAGAGAAAAATGCATTCTTCTCAGAAGCAAATAATATATATTAAAAAAAATTAACATTTGTTTCAAAGAACCTTAAGAATATATACCAAGCACTTCGCAAACATTGGCCCTAACACTTGTTAAGTGTCAGTAAGAAAATATTCTTTTTATGTGGACAAACTAAATTCTGAGAGTTTAAAGACACCTTAGCTAACAGTTGGTGGAGAACCTCCTTTGTTCCAACAGCAAACTGCCTCCTGCTTTTTAGTCTACTCTGAGTTCTTTTCTCTTCATTTTCTCCCATAGCATTTAGATTTTACAAATTGACAAATAAAATTATTTTGTTCTAATATGAATGCAAGTATGTTACTCTATTTCCCTAAAGAGAGAAAGAAAGGAATAGAATGGAAAATTCTAGTATGATCTATAAACATGAGAAAAAAAGAGGAGAAAATTGCGCTACTATGATATTGCAGGATGTGACCCATTTTACCAAAATGTTAGAAGTGCAATATTTAAGGAGGTAAAAAAAATGCTCTCTTTGAAATGCCATCTTTCAAAAAAAACTTGTTCTTTCATTTGTTTTTGAACAAGAGGCATATATACGTGATACTTAATGTGCTGTTTATTTAATTAAGATTTTCATAGGCAGATAACTTTGCAGATGGTAGCTACTTCAAAAAGAAAATGTATTATTTTCCCATTATTATCAGGTACAAAGGATAGTCTAATACAGAATTTAACGTACAAAAAGAAGAAATATGTTGAGTGAAAGGCCTAGTATGCTAGTTAAATTATCAAGTACTAATGTGATATTGTTCACTGTATGGGGAAAATAAATTCATTGTACAAAATTGTTCTTAGAGCTGAATGTTTTGCAGAAAAAAAGATAAAATAAACTGATATCATATAACAATTTATGCTGGCATAGGAGTAAGTTAGCTCAATATCTGGGGGAGACTATTATTTTAATGCAATCAAGTTTTTATTTCAATATTTTAAAAAATCAAATCACATCTTAATTTATTGACTTGTGAGAGAGTGTGTAATGATTCGGATATCTGAAATATACCCATCTATTATGTTACAGTTTACTACATTTATACTATAAACCAAGAAATCATACAGCATGGCAAAGCTGTCATCTTTGTGCACTATGTATTGGGAAATAAATTGGCTTAATTTTTGTAGATGCTATACAAGCAAAAGAGTTTTTTGACCATCAATTATAATCAATATAGTGCATTAAGTATTATTAATTTATATTATCATTTAACATTTACTTATTTCATAAATATTTATTAGACATTTCTTATATTCAAGGTATAGTTCTAAGACCTTTGTATGTAACACAAATTAAAAATAAAATAAAAGTTAAAAATGTGATGAGAGCTCTCCTGAAACTAACAGTATAATGGTAGAAAAAGATAATCATAGAAAAATCATGTAAATAAGTTTAAAATTGAAAACAGCAAGTACTATAAAGAAAGCTACATGAAGTTATGAAAGTAATTGATAAGGGAGTTAATATTAACTTGGAAGACTTGGGAAGGCCTTCAGAAGTACTAAGATGATGGAGTACTGTATTAAGTGTTAACTGGTGTCATGACATAAATAGATTATTTAATGAGATGTGATAAGATGATAGAGAGAGAGAAACTTATAAAACTGCAATTTTAATGGCTCCATTAAATTTGAAAAATCATAAAAGGAAACTAAGAAAGTTGCTAGAGTAGATGGAAATCTAGGAGTTTTTATGAAAGACAGGTACAAAGAGTGTTTCTAGAACAAGATCACAAACAGTGCTGAATTCTCCTGAGAGGTCAGGTAAGATAAAAGTAAACAAATTTCCATTGATTGAGCAACAGAAACATTGCTGGACACTTTAGCAAAGTGTTGGTGGAATGCTGTAAACAGAAGCCAGATTGAAGTGTTTACAGTCCTGAGTAAAGAGAGTTTTTTTGAGAGGTTAGAGGTGGTGGATGTCATTGGTGTTTAAGATGCAAAATTGGCCAGAATTTGTGATGGACTATAAGGAAAGATAGGGGGAAGACAGAATGAATTATGACTTCGAAGTTTCTGGCTTGCTAGCAGTGATATTCATGGAGACAGGACACACTGGAAAAGGAACTAGTGTGGGTATTTGCTTGCTTGTTCATTTTTTAGTGGGATGGAATTAATCAAATTATAAATTTTCTTATTCTTAATTGATCCAATATATAAATTCTTATTCTGCATAATAGTAATCATATATTGAATGAGTAAAGATTGGATAAGTAAAATGAATGGACAGGAGTTGGGAATACTCTGTTATAAGACATATGCATTAATTGTGAAGTAATATGGTGCCGGAGTCCCTCTCCAGTAGGTTCAGGGTTTCCCAAAGGAAAGGCGGCGTAGGTGAATGAAGAGATGGACACAGACCTGGTGTTTACGCAGGACTGCTCGTTTATTGCTAACAAAGTTTCAGCATATATAGTCTTTTTGGTGCATAACTTCTAAGTGATACACATGAAAAAATCTTTCTTGACATCATTCAAATTTTCCACGACCCACCAGATATTTTTCTCATTCTTTTACGATTAAATGGACAATCACGTGTGTGGTCTTTTACGTATTCTTTTTATGTCTAAACAATTAAATACAGTCATTTTCCTTACAGCTATAAAACAACAAACTTATTATGTACTTATTCTTTTAAGGCTAAATGCACTTACAACAAACCCATTACACTATGCTCATATATCTATGACCTTTTAAAATTAACATAAACCTTTTATTAAAACTAATATCTAATCTTTTCCTAAAAATCATGCAACAACAAAGGTCAACCTATTATATATTTAACTATGGCCAAGTACACTTAGGTAAATATTTTCTGCCGCAAAATAACAGGCTTTTGTTTGTGTAACTATAGAAAAACCAATCTCCGGAACACTGACATTTCTTGGGGTTCTGCCAGTACAAGCTGCACAACAATCTACAATCGGTGGGCTCCCATCTGCAACCCCATCTCTCTCTGGCTCGTCTCCAATCAAGACCAAACGGTTCCAGTTTGCTTCTAAGGAGCACAAGATATCTATAGTTTTCATCTATAATTCCTTGGCAAGGGAAGTGGGTTCCTGCTTGTACATTCGCGGGCCGACCTTCAGGGCCCCTATAATGCCAGCCCCAGTTTCTTAGCATAATGTTGGGGGTTTCCCTTAAAGGGGTATAAATTTTGTCTAGTAATCTAATGGAGATTTCTGGATGTGACACTACAGGATGGACTATGATCTTTCCTCTCTGTGCTTATAACCAGGGGTGAGTAGATAAAATTCCCTGCAATCCTCCAGAGTCCTTTTTCTGTGGTTGTTGAGTTAACTGCAATTTCTCAGCCTCTAGGGTTTCCACCAGCAGCATGACTAAGCAAAGCAGGAGAAGTAGAACCACCGCTTTCCCGGACGTGCCATGCCATCCGGGGTCATCAGTCTCCTCAACTGTGTCAGAAGGCAGACCTTTGTGGTTGGTCCCCAACAATATGGTGTTATTTTAAAATGGGCTTACATGAGTTCTACATTTACAGTGTATTGTAAATTTTAGGGCAAGCATTTAAATATTTTAAAAACAAAGTATTCAACCTTATACTGGAAATTCTAGCAAGAATAATTAGGCAAGATTAAAAAAAAATAACAGGCTTCCAGATTAGCAAAGAGGAAGTCAAATTATCTGTTTGCTGATAACATGATTGTATACCTAGAAAACCCTAAAGAGTTCTCCGAGAGGATTGGAGAACTGATAAAGGACTTCAGTAAAGTCTCAGGATATAAAATCAATGTGCAAAAATCAGCAGTATTATTAAACACCAATAACAGGCTGGTAAACATATCAAGAGTTCAATCCCATCTACAATAGCCACAAAAAATTATAATACCTAGTGATACACTTAACCAAGAAGGTAAAAGATCTTTACAAGGAGAACTACAAAACACTGATGGAAGAAATTGTAGATTACACAAACAAATGGAAGACAGAGAGAGAGAGAGAGATTCACCTCCCCAAGGTAGGGGAGGGGACAAGTACGGGCTTTTTGAAAACAAAAGTTTAAATAGTTTTCTGAAAAAATTGGTAATCACTTATAAAATTATAATCACATATTAAGTGGAAAAATCCAATTACCAAAAAAGGACAGAAAAAGAGGAGATTAAAAAAATTAAAAGTTATATAATTTCAAATACTTTTGTTTTTCTAGTTGAGGAATATTCATAAATTTATTCCTCTTTTCTTTCTAGATAAATGCAGAAAAGTTCCTGTTTCAGCTTTCCAAATATGCTCTCATTTTTTGACATTATTTTTAAAAAGTATAAATTGTATATATTTATAGTGTATAAAATGATGCTTTGTTATGTGTATTCATTGCAGAATGGCTAAGTCAAGCTATTTAACATATGTGTTACCTCATATTTATATTTTTTTGTGGTGATAACACTTACCTCTCTTACTAATTATAAACCTTATGATACACTGCTATTAACTATAGTCATTAAAATATACAATGGATTTCTCAAAATTATTCCTCCTAACTGAACTTATGTGTCTTTTGCCAACATCTTTTCAATCCCTCCACCCATCCCCCAACCCCACAGCCTCTGGTAACCACCATCTTATTCTCTGCTTTCAAGAGTTTGCCTTTCTTAGATTCCACTTATAAGTGAATCTATCATGCGTGATATTTGTCTTTCTGTGCCTGGCTTATTTCACTAAACATAATGCCACCCAAGTTTAGTCCTATTGTTGCAAATGAGAGTATTTCCATCTCTTTTAAAGCAGAATAGCATTTCATTGTGTATATTTTTCACTTTTATTTATCTATCATCCATTCATAAACACTTAGATTCCATATGTTGGATATTTTGAATAATACTGCAATAAGCATAGGGATGACAAGATCTCTTCTCCATAATGATATAATTCACTTTGGGTATATATCTAAAGAGAAATGGCTGGGTCATTTGGTAGTTATCTTTTAAATTTCTTTAGAAACTTCCATATTGTTTTTCACAATGATTGTACCAATCCACATTCCCACCAATAGTGTACAAGTGCTCTCTTTTCTCCACACTCTTCTCAATACTTATCTCTTGTCCTTTTGTGAACAATCATCCTAACAGGAGTGAGGTGATACCTCATAGTGACTTGCATTTACCTGATAATTAGTGATGCTGAACACTTTTTCAGATACTGGTCATTTGTTTGTCTTCTTTTGATAAATGTTTATTTAGGTTCTTTGTCTATTTTGTAATCCAGGTAATTGTTAACTGTTGAGTTTTTTGAGCCCGATATATATTTTAAATAGTAACACTTTATCAGATGTATGGTTCACAAATATAACATCCTGTTACATTGATTTTCTCTTTATTTTATTGATTGTTTATTTTACTATACACTTTTTGTTTGATGCAATTTTATTTGTCTATTTTTGCTTCAGTCACCTATGCTTTGGGATTACATATATTAAAAACAATCATTGTCCAGACCATTATCTTGCGGACTTTTCTTTGTTTGTTTTTGTTTTGTTTTATTTATTTTTCATTTACTTTTTTTTCCAGTAACTTTACACTTTCTTGTCTTGTGTTTAAGTCTTTAGTTCTTTTTGAATTGATTTTTCTATATGGTGTGAGATGAAGTTCTAATTACATTCTTCTTCATTTGAATATCCAGTTTGTCAGCACCATTTATTTATGAGTTCTTTACCTATTGTGTGTTCATGGCATCTTTGTAGAAAATCAATAGACCATCAGTGCACAGATGTATTTCTGGGCTTTGTATCCTGTTTTCATTGTCCACGTGCTTGTTATTATGCCAGTTTTGACTATGATTGCTTTGAAGGGGAATTTAAAATATTGCAGTGTCATGTCTTTGACTTTATTCTTTTTGTTCAAGATTGCTTTGGCTAGTCAAGCTCTTCTGTGGTTTCATACAAATTTTTAAGATTGTCTTTTTTATTTCTGTGAAAAATTCCATTGAAATTTTGGGAGGGATTAGATTGATTTTGTAGATCACTTTGAGTAGTATGGACATTGTAATATTAATTTATCTCATCTGTAAACACAGGATACATTTTTATCTGTGTGTATATTCTTAAATTTCTTTCATCAATGTTTTAATATATAAGTGGACAATTCTTTCATCTTCTTGACTATATTTACTTTTAAGTACTTTATTTTCTTGTAGCTATTATGAATGAAATTGCTTTCTTGTTTTCCTTTTTGGGTAGTCATTGTTAGTGTATAGAAACTATGAATTTTTGTGTTGATTTTGTATCATTATTGAATTAATTTGACAGTGGAATCTTTATGTTTTTTATATATACACAATCATGACATTGCAAACAGGGAAAATTTAACCTCTTCCTTTCTAATTTAGATGCCTTTTATGTCTTTCTCTTGCTTACTTGCTCTGTTTAGGACTTCCAATATTATGTTGAATAAATGTGACAAGAATGAGGATCCTTGTCTTGTGTATAATCTTAGAGGAAAAGCTTTCAACTTTTCACTGTTGAGTATGATGTTAGCCATGGGCTTTTCACATATGATTTTTGTTGTGTTGGGGTGCTGGAAGACTTTATTAATAGAATAATAAAATGAGCAACAAACTGGAAAAAATTTCAATTGTATATATTTTTAAAAAGACTTTTATTCAGAATATATAAATAACTGTTAGTACTCAACTAACCAAACACACAGATTACCCAATAATAAGGTGGGCAATATATTTGCCATAAATATATATGAATTCTCATACACTACTGTTAGTAAGTAAAAGTAAAAGTGACATAACCACTTTGGAAACAGTTTGGCAATTTCTTAAGATGCTAAACAAATCCATAACACATGATCAAATCTTTCTACCTAGAATTTACTCAAGGAAAATGAAAGTATACACCCATACAAAGATTTATAAGTAATTATAACAGATTTATTTGTAATAGATAAAATCTGTAACTCAAGAATTCATTTTAATATGCACTGGCAAACTAATATACCCATATAGTGGAATGATATTTATTTATTCAAATGAATTAACTATTGATACATGCTACAATATGAATGGGTCTCAAAACACTTATGCCGAGTGAAGAAGCTGGAAGAAAAATAAAGTTCATATTGTATAAATTCATATATCTTACATTCTAGAAAATTGTAACTGATCTACAGTCACAGAAAGTAGATCAGTGACTGACAATGGAAATAGGTGACGTGTCAGAAGATGGAAGTATGAAAGGACATGGAAAATCTTTATGGAATTATCGGTGCATTCAAAATCTTGATTTTAGTGATAAATTACAGATATATGCATATGTCAAAATGTGTCAAGGTATACACTTTAAATATTACAGTTTAGTGTATGTCAATTTTGTCACAATAAAGATGTTAAAATAGAAACATATTTTTAAAAAGATAATGTTGGCAAGTAATTCTGCAATGTACATAAAATGGTTTTCATTTAAATTGATTACAAGGAACAATATTCTTTAACAGTAAGGGAACTTACAAAGCATGAGGTTGAAGTAGAGAGTACAGAAAAATTTCTAACATTAGAAAACTATCAGCTACTACATCCATAGTGTTAATCAGGGATTTAGAGAATGAAACTTTACATTAATAATCTCTAACCATGAAATGAAGTGATAACACTATGTACCTAATTAAATGAGTATCAAAGCAACTGATATTAGCTATTTTCAGCCAATTAGATGTGCAAAACCAGAGCCCCAGGATCCACATTTTATTTGTATTTACCTTCTTTAAAAAAAAAACAAAACTTAAAATCTATATTAATATTTTTTTCAGTTCTCTCCACAATTCTTGAATACATATTTGGATTGGCTTCCTTATTAAATTTAGTCTGAAATTTCTGAAATAGCCACAATACTAACTTTAGTTAAAAATACTAATGCCAAAAATCTTCATAATTTTTTGTTTTTGCAAAAAAGTTTTCATAATCTTCATTTTCAACTATTCTTAATTATGAATTTGCGCGAATGACTCAGAATTTTAAGCAATGTTTAGATGAATTATATTTTCCAGTTCTGCTATCTAAGTTAGACAGTAACTAATAACCCTAGTCTGAATTAATTCTCTCAGATCCTTACTTGTGTATGTTAGGAAATCTAAAATGATTTAATGACATAGGTACACATATGAGCATTAAGGAGGCTTTGCCAGTGACAGCTGCTCTGCTGCCCCTCTTTTTATTCTGTTCTTTTTAAAAAAAAAAATTATTTTGATGGCTTTAGGGAATACAAATGATTTTTGGTTATGTGAATGCATTGTACAGTGGCAAATGCTTCCCACTTGCAAGGGAGTTTACAGTGGGAAATCTTATACTTAGTTTATGTCAATTTACATTTTTTTCCACTTTATTCACTGCACAGTTTGGATTTAGGCTGCCTTCAGTTCTTCTACTTAAACATGATTTTGAAAAAATCATGTTCTGGGCTAATTTCTTCAATAATAAACAGATCAATATACTCTAAAAACTCAGCAAATCTGAGGGGAATTTTACATATATAATCAATCACGTGTTGCATAGAATTGTTTGTATATAAATTTACTAATATAAATTAATTAGGAAAACAATCAAATAGTGCTTCTAAATTGCTCATTCTTAAGATACTTGAGATGATGAATTTCCTTTTATCTAGAGTGTTTTCAGTTATATCCACCATATTTTCACCTGTATGCTGTGATCTAAACCGACCTAGCCTCTGGTTGCACTCTAAGAATTAGAATAAGCATTCTGTGTAGCATTCAAAAAGATTTGCAAGACAATTTAGTACAAACTTTCAGTTTTTTAAAAAATCTGTATTTGTGGGAATAAGTCACATAATTTAGTCTGATGGCTGCAGTGATATATGAAAAAGGAGGGAAAAAATGACATTATTTCATGCTTATTGTTACAGATATATAAAGGTCTCCCATTGATCATAATGATCTCTTGAAATAAATTTAACATTTGGGACTTATATAAATACATTTGGAGGTCAAAGATGGATCTCCAAGTTATATATTTAAATTCCATCTGTTTTTAGGAGGGTTTCATAAATGGAGAAATTTATGCTATTCAAATCAGTTTGTTAATTTATTGAGATTTATAGTCTTAGTCTTATTAAAATGTGTAGGTTTTGCTTTTTTAACATTCGTACCAAAATAATATAAACAATGAAATATTGCTACTTATATTTTGCAAACATTTTTATGTAAAACATTGCACTGAGTGTTATAGAAATTGAATTATTTTTTACCATTTCTCTAATTTTCTTTTTTTTATTCAATATTTTTTATTATGATATTGTGGGGTACAGTTAAGGGTTAGGTATGCAAGTATGCTTCGTTCAGGCACCCTTGTTGATAAGACGTGTCTCCCCATCCCCCGACAGATATTTACTACCATTAATCCCATCACCCTACCCCTGCCCCCCTAGTTTCCCACCACTGTCAGTCATTTTCTTGTGGTAATACGTTGGATGATCAAGGTCTACTATATGAGTGAGACCATGTGATACTCAGTTTTTTGTTTCTGTGAGAGGTCACTCAGTATTATAGACTCTAGTTCCATCCAGGTTGCTGCAAAATTCATGATTTCATTCTTTTTTATGGCTGTGTAGTATTCCATTGTGTATATGTAAAACATTTTTTTAATCCAGTCCTCTTTTGATGGACAGCAAGGTTGCTTCCAGGTTCTTGCTATTGTGAACAATGCTGCGATAAACATACAAATGCAGGTATCTTTTTTATAAAGTGATTTGAGTTCTTCAGGGTATATTCCCAGTAGGGGGATCGCGGGGTCATACGGGAGGTTGGTGTTTAGAGCTTTTAGGAATCGCCACACTGCCTTCCACAGAGGTTGCACTAGTTTACACTCCCACCAACAGTGTAGAAGTGTTCCCTTTTCGCCACATCCTCTCCAGCAACTGTTATTTTTTGAGTTATTGATAATTGCCATTCTGACTGGAGTTAGGTGGTATCTCAGAGTG
>CAUYQG010202751.1:0-12049 GCA_963574415.1 Tarsius wallacei | reverse complement strand
AGAAGAAGAGAACTGGATTTTGTTTGTTTTTAGGTGGGGGATTAAGTGCAGTTTTAGACATTTTGAGTTTGAGATTCTTGTGGACATCCAAATTGAGACGTCGAAAAGGCAGTTGGGGGCTAGGCGTGGTGGCTCAAGCCTGTAATCCCAGCACTTTGGGAGGCCGAGGTGAGGGGATTACCTGAGCCCACGGGTTCAAGAACAGCCTGGGCAACTTGGTGAGACCTCTTCTGTACAATAAATCAAAAAATTAGCTGGGCCTGGCAGCGCACACCTGTAGTTCCAGCCACTTGGAAGGCTGAAGCGGAAGAGTCGCCGGAGCCCAGCAGGTCGAGGCTGCGGTGGCCGCGTGCCACTGCACTCCAGTCTGGGCGACAGAGTGACTCCAACTCAAAAGTAAAAGAAAAGGCAGATGATAAGTGGTTCTGAATCTCTGAAGGATGATCAGGACTGGAGACAGACATTTAGGACATGAAAAGTACGTTAGGAAAATCAGGATAGAAAATCAGGACAGGGGAAAAATACAATGTATGTGTGCTAACGGTAAACATTACCACAGAAGCTATGACTGAAATTTAAACTGGGAGGTGACTTCCTGGCCAAGAAAACAAGGGACATGTATTCCATTATATGACCCTTACTATTGGAAATAAATATGCGTGTTCCTTTAAAAAACTAGTTATCAGTGTCCCCCATCCACTTCAACCAGAGTAGCTTTTGAATGATATTGCCTTAGAGTAAGGATTTCACGACCAAAAAAATTTTGAAAACCTATAGTTGACCTTCCCTGAGTTATCACTTCTTTGGGCTAAATTTCGAATATAAAATGAATGGCAGAGAAGTCAATATATATTCTCTGAAGAGAGTTGAGAGTACAAGCATACTTTTTTTGTAAGCCCCAAGGAGACAAGTAATCATGAAAACTGAAATATATAATCAGCAATTTGGCTGGGCAGAGACCCCTGGAGCTCCACACAGAGAGGAATCCCAGGGGTATCCAGGCAAAGCGGAACTTTCTTTAGGGAGGAGCTTTGGCATCGCCTCAGCTTTTATTTTAGCTGTCTAAATTGCCCTGTGAAAGTCTGTGGCTCAAAGCCCATCTTGATCTCTTGATGTTTGGACAGGGTTGCTCTGTGTTTGCCAGCCCTTCCACTGAATAGTGACTGCTACTGCTTTTCTAGGCACGAGATTTTCCCAACAAGTACTACAATGCCTTCAATAGAGCAGAAGGGAACAATCCACCAGAGAGGGGCCTGGAAGTGATTTTCATCACTAAGAGTGACATTGCAAGATGATACTATTCTTAGCAATGTGATATCGTGAGGTTTTATCTCATAGAACAGCAAATAAACTCAGCTCACTGAATTGACCTCGTCGTGGGTAAAACATGTATGTATCCGTGGGGGTCTAGTAAGCTTTACAGAGCGAAAGAAGAATACTTCTGGTATATATGTAAAATATCGGCATTTGAAAAGAAGAGAAACCATAAGAAAAAAATGAGGAGGAAAAATCACAATAAAACAATAGAAAAAATAAAAAATGAAAATGCCATAGAAAACCACCACTATATGCTCAACAAGACATGAAAACTTTCTTGAAACTTTTTCCACACTACTAAAGCTAATTTTATTTGTTTGGGGCTCATGTCGCCAGCATTAAACCCAAGCATGAGCTTTGATTCTGTAAACCCAAATTCACATATTAAGGAAGAGAAAAGCAACTGTGATCCATGTACACGGATGAAAGCTGAAGGCTTAGGGTTAATCCTATTGTAATTTTTAAATGTCCACAGCTTCAAGCTAGGTCATCACAGGTCTCTTAGGTCCTTCCGGATGTTCCACAGTGTGTGTGCACTTTTCTTGCGTTGAGAACCTCATCGTCCTCTAGCTTCTGGTTAATAACACTGGTTAATCCCCGAGCATTGAGGATACAGGGAAGGCTCAGGAAGACTTCACTCTCGATGCCATACATACCCTTCACCATTGTTGAGACTGGATGAATCCTGGATAGATTGCACAACATAGATTCTATAAGATCAGCTATGCTTAATCCAATAGCCCAGTTGGTATGTCCCTTTAGTCTGATGACTTCATAGGCACTTTCAACCACCATCTTATGCACTGCCTTCCAATTTTCACTGTCATTGTCTGTTCCCATTTCTGGTTCAATTCCTGGAGAGAAACACCTGCCACCTTCACTCCACTCCACACAGCCACACTTGAGTCGCCATGTTCTCCCAAAGTCCATCCATGGCAGCAGCTGGAATGAATGCCAAGTTTTTCAGCCAAAAGGTAGCAAAATCTAGCAGAATCCAGAGTACACCCACTTCCAATCACATGATGCTTGGGTCATCCACTTAGTTTCCAGCTAACATATGTAAGAATGTCCACTGGGTTGGAGACCACAATTATGAGGCAATCAGGACTACACTTGACAATCTGAGGAATGATGAATTTGAAGACTTTTTAACATTTCTCTGTACCAGGTTGAGACGACTCTCCGCCTCTTGCTGACGGACTCCTGCAGTTACCACCACAGTCTTAGAAACTGGCGGTCCCGGAGTAATCTTCATCTGCCACGATCTTAGGTGTCTGAAGAAATAAGCGCCCATGCTGCAGACCCATCCTTTCTCCTTCGAGCTTATCTTCCAAAACATCCACAAGAGCAAGTTCGTCAGCCAGAGGCTTTCCCAGAATGCTGATCGCACGTGCCATGCCAACTTGCCCAACGCCCACGGCAGTGATCTTACTGTTTGGGACCACGGCCTCTTCCTCAGCCACTGGTGCGAGGAGTTTTTCCCCAAGAGTTGCCAGTGTGCACAGAAGGGTGGAGGCTCTGGGGACCGCAGCAGTAGTCCTGGAAAAAGGACAATGTCCGCTCTAAAAACTTTGCTTTATGGAGTTAATTAAATTAAGTGAACTAAAAAATATTTTTGGTATTCATGATAATATCTAGGAAAGCAATCATCATCCTTTACACACAGAGGCAATAATTTAGGAATTTCCCAATTATAATAGGTGTAGAGTGCTTGGTGGGAAACTTTTCATCTAGTAAAGACACAGAATGGGCAACACATAGAATAAGGATAAAAGTCAATCTTAGATGCAAAAAGCCTAAATTATAGAGGAAAGTATTTATAAATTTAGACATCAAAAGTTTTAATTTCGGCTGGACTCAGTGGTTCAGCCTGTAACCCCAGCACTTTGGGAGGCAGAGGCTAGTGGATTGCCTGAGTCCGCGGGTTCGAGACCAGCCCGGGCAACTTGACGAGACCTTGTCTCTACAATAAATTAAAAAATTAGCTGGGCATTGTAGCGCACGCTTGTAGTTCCAGCTACTTGGAAGGCTAAGACCTGAGCCCAGCAGGTCAAGGCTGCGGTGGCCATGAGCATGAGCCTGCACTCCAGCCTAGGCAACAGAGTGAGGCTCCAGCTCAAAAAAAAAAATTTTTTTTAAATTTCTCTTTATATAAAGGATGCGAGCCGGGCTTGGTGTCTCAACCTGTAATCCCGCGCCTTGGGAGGCTGAGGTGAGTGGATTGCCTGAGCCTGCAGGTTCGAGACCCGCCTGGGCAACTTGGTGAGACCTCATCTCTACAATAAATCAAAAATTTAGCCGGCACGCCTGTAATTCCAACTACTTGGAAGGCTGAGGCGGAAGGATCGCTGGAGCCCCAGCAGATCGATGCTGCGGTGGCCGGGAGCAGCCACTGCACTCCAGTCTGGGCGACAGAGTGAGACTCCAACTCAAAAAAAAAAAAAAAAAGATGCGGTAAAAATAGCTACAACTTTTCATCAATAGACACTGATGGCCGAGCTCGGTGGCTCAGCCTGTAATCCCTGCACTTTGGGAGGCTGAGGTGAGTGGATTGCCTGAGCCCGCAGGTTCGAGACCAGCCCGGACAACTTGGCGAGACTTCGTCTCCACAATAAAATAAAAAATAGCCGGGTGTGGTAGCGCACGTCTATAGTTCTAGCTACTCGGAAGGCTGAGGTAGAAGGATGGACGGAGACCAGCAGGTCGATGCTGGAGTGGCCATGAGCAAGCCTGGGTGAAGGGGTGAGACTCCAACTTAAAAAAAAAAAAAGATAATCCCGTGCCTTGGGAGGCTGAGGTGAGTGGATTGCCTGAGCCCGCGGGTTCGAGACCCGCCTGGGCAAGCTAGACCTCATCTCTACAATAAGTCAAAAAATCAGCTGGGCGTGGTAGCGTACGCCTGTAGTTCCAGCTACTCGGAAGGCTGAGGCGGAAGGATCGCCCGAGCCCAGCAGGTGGAGGCCGCGGTGGCCGGGAGCGGCCATTGCACTCCAGTCTGGGCGACAGAGTGAGACTCCAACTCAAAAAAAAAAAAAAGACACTGATAATGATAATAAATATTTATACTGTGCTTTCTGTGTGCTAGGCACTGTCCTAAGATGTTACACATATGTTTAATAATATTATCCTCATTTTATGGATGGAGAAATTGAGGGACAGAGTTTTGTTGTTGTGGTTGTTTGAGTTGGAGTCTCACTCGGTCACTCAGGCTGGAGTGCAGGGGCACGCTCATGGCCACCGCAGCCTCCACCTGCTGGGCTCCGGCGATCCTTCCGCCTCAGCCTTCCGAGTAGCTGGAGCCACAGCCACGTGCTACCACGTCTGGCTAATTTTTTGGTTTATTGTGGAGACGAGGTCTCGCCAAGTTGCCTGGGTGGGTCTCGAACCCGGGGGCTCAGGCAATCCATTCGCCTGGGCCTCCCAAAGTGCTGGGATGACAGGCCTGAGTCACCATGCCCAGCAGAGAAGGTTTTTGTTTTTGTTTTTGTATTTAATGAAAAAGTAAGCCATGGACTAGGAGAATATATCCAAAACACACTCACATCTACACACATGCATGATACACACAGAGAAGTATGGAATTCCTACAAGACAGTAAATATAATAACAATAACCCAATAGAAAAATGGACAAAATATGAAAAGAAGAAGTTCAATTGGCCAATAACCATATAAAAAGACATGAAATATTAGTACTAACCAGAAAAATGCAAAGTAGAACAATGATCAGATAGCCTTTTCATTACATCCAATTGTCAAACATTTAATTCTGACCATATCAAGTGTCTGTAAAAACACAGAACAACTGGAACATTACGGGCATAACCCCTTTGAAGAATAATTTGAGCTTACCTGGTAAAGCTGAACAGGCTCACACCTTGTGATTCAGTAGTTCCACTCCTAAACCTACACCCTAGAAAATATGAACCCATGAGCATAAGGAGACACAAGAGGAGAATACCCACTGAGCGTTGTTTGTAATGGATGACTATTGAAAGCCATCATCCTTTCTACCGAGACAAGATAAACTGTGGTTATGTCACTAGCTAGGCTAATGTGTAGCCGTGAAAATGGATGATGTGCACCCGCCGACCCCACTTCCTCGACTCCCAACCTCCATCCCACCACCAGTGCTTCCTGGGTTTACCAGACCCTCTTCTTCACACAGTCTTACCACAAACACGGTAAATACAATTAACTGTGTTTCTGTTTATTGAATTGCAGTTCGTTCCATGTTCTGCCCTCACAGTCAGCCCACCCCACTTTTCTCCTCCTCCTCTTCCTCCTCAACCTTCTTGTCCTTTTCCTTCATCCTGCAAGTGGAAAGTTTCCAAATTCTTCAGTTACATACTTGCACACAATGGCTTGTTTTTTCTCCTCAGAGAGCGAATCGCATTCATGGTGTACCTGGTTTCCTGGCTTGATCTTACGGCAACCTTGTTTCTAAATCATTGGGTGGGGAACATCTCGCTGTGGTCTCCAGCAGGAAAGAAACAACCTTCTATGAGCTGAGTTTCAAAGATGTTTAGGGTTTGCCTCGGAGACCATGGCGGGTAATGGAATGAAAATATGTAAAAGCACAGAAGTGTGAAACAGCTGGGCTTATTCAAGGAACTAGGAGGAGTTTGTAAAGCTCCCAGTGTGACTGCAGCAGTGTCAAGGCCATGTCCTAGCGTCGGGGTTCAGTCAGAGGGAGTGAGCTCTGTCTCTGGATAGTGGAGGAGGGAACACGTAAAACAAGCTTTGCCCTTGGACTCCTTCTCTGCGTGTTCACGGTTTTGCCTTCACGCTGCTTCCCCTACGGTCTTTTTATTACCCCTACAACAATAGCCGCGGAGATATTCCTCTTGAAAACCACTGCGGAAAGGACAACAGTTTGGAAGAAAGTGCCCAGGGGGAGTACTCTTCCTTCTGCTTCCCCCACTGCAGACCCCTCTGGAAAGTGGCCAGAGTGGCTGAACAGGAGGCTGGAGATGGAGGCAGACAGAGCACTGTCCACACAGCTTGCAGCAACGTACTAAGAGCATGCGTTTAACCTGGTATGTGATGTGGAGTTGGCACAAGGTTTCAGGCAAGGGAGCACTTCCGTTTCAGAAGAAAAACAACACATTAGAGAGTAAACATCGTGTCCCCCTCCACACGCACATAAACATAGAGGGGCACATGTAGATAAATAGACACAGTGTAGCTGAGCCTACATTATAAGCTGAGCCCAATCATAAGATGTTTGTTTTATTTATTTCCTTGCCTTTTTGTCCTGATCTTCCTTTATGCGTGACTGCTCGCACAAAGTCATCTCATTCAGAGGGTACACGCTAATCACTGATTGTCTTCGTATCCTAACCCCCAGGGACCACCCGCAAGACTAATGAACTTGTTTTCCTTTTAAAGAGCAACGATCCTTGGGTCATGGAGACCTCCTTGACAGCACCCAGAAGTTTGATTGACTGAGGGACACAAGAAGCTTTGATCGTTGGGATCTTACCTCCGGCACGCTAGGTCTGACAATTAAGTTTGTGAGCTCATCCTAGAAAAAGCGGTACATACCTTATTGTTGAATATCCCTACAGTCACCTTTGAAATACTCCCCTTGGAAAGCTACGCACTGACACCAGCATCTAGTCCTCCCGTCAAAGCAATTTTGGAACTCTCTCTCTGGAACGGCCAGCAGAGCTGTGGTCATATGACCCTTGATGTCCTGAACGTCATAAAAATGTCCTTCTTTCCATATTTCCTTTATCTTCAGATAAAGAAAAAAGCCATTGCGGGCCAGATCAGGAGAGTAGGAGGGTGTTCCGATACAGTTATTTGCTTACTGACTAAAAACTCCTTCACAGAAGGTGCTGTGTGAGCAGGTACATTGTCCTTTGAGACCATTTTTTGCACAGAACTGTCTCATGCCAAGATTTTCAGTTAAGATTTTCCTGTTTCTCTATTGATGTCTATTTGGTCTGCTAAGCTTCTCACTATCAGCCAACGAATTTGATGAATTTTTGCAGTTGTCATCAGTTCTGCTCGTTACTGGCCATCCGGACCTCTCTTCATCAGTGATGTTTTCTCTCCTTTCAGAAAATCATTTGATCCATTTTGTACACTGCCGTTTTCTTCGTGGCATAACCTCCATAAACTTGAACTAACATGTCCCCGGTTTCACTTCCACTCTTGCCAAGTTTAATAAGAAATTTAATGCTTGTTATTTGCTCTAATTCAAGCTCTAACATTCTAGCAATGGCACACAAAAACATGCAACAACAATAATGAACGCCACTCAGCAAGACACTACCACACATCGACATGATCACAGCTGTGAGACACTGATGTACCAAGGTTATGAAACCTTCCTGAGTTGTTTGTACAATGCTGTCAATGTAAACGCATGGTGGCAGGTTTGCAAACTTAATTATCAGCCTCACTCATAAAAAATCCCAGTTATGTTTAAAGGCGGGTTGGATTTGAGAGTCTGCCTCTCCCACCCTCATGCTTTGGCCAAGTTAACTTTTCTCTGCTCCTAAGTGCTGATGTGTCAGGGTCTGGCTCTGCATATCTCTGTACTCAAGCCTAACTTTTGGGGTTCTACAACAGTCTACTTAGAGACATTAGATAGGTTTTCTAAAGACAGACATGTCAAATACATATGTAAATATATATGCAACAATTGCTTAGTTTTCTTCTATGAACTGAGTATCCATATACACACATACGATGTGTATATCATACATGTCTATACAGGCTGCTGTATGTATCTATATATACACACATATATATAAAAGTAACATACATATATGTGTACTACATATGAATGCATATAAAACACATGTATATTATACATAGAGAAAACAGAGAGAGAGAGTAATGGAGAAACTGGATGGACACCTCCCCAAACTATCAGCAGTGATTACCCCAGGGCTGGATTGGAGGAATGACTTTCACTTCCTATTTTATACCCTCCAGTATTATTTGAATTTGATACAAGAGCATTCATTCATTTAGTAACCAAAAAAATCTCGAAAGCATAAACATTTAGAGACTATGTTGACTGAGGCTAACACATTTTACAATCTTATTGCAGTGTCCAGCATTCTCTGGAAACACAGGAGTTGTGGCAGCAGCAGGCGTGTGGGGCCAGCAAGCGGGGAAGGCCGAGGTGGGCACAGCTGGGAGACCAGCCTGCAGGTCGCTGCAGTCGATCCAGGAGAAAATGAGGTGTGAGCTACACGCACTCTTTAGGCTGAGGCTTTGCTCCTACTGCTCCCAAGCTGGAATCTGTCCTATGCCAAGTTCTCCGCCTGCTGAAATACGGCCCATCCTTCAAAGCCTGAGTTCAAATCCTGGCTTCTCCAGAAAGCCTCCTCCTTTCCAATCTCCTCGCTCGTGTTGTTTCCTCATGTTTCCCTCACATTTTGTTTTTTTCCAGTGTGGCATTTCTTTTTCCCGTCCTATCTCTATTTATTTATATCTCTTTCTTTCTTTTTTTTTTTTTTTAGTTGGAGTCACACTGTAGCCAAGAATGGAGTTTAGTGGCAGATCCCGGCCACCGCAGCCTCGACCTGCTGGGCTTCGGCGATCCTTCCGCCTCAGCCTTCAGAGTAGCTGGAACTACAGGTGTGCGCTACCACGCCCGGCTAATTTTTGATTTATTGTGGAGATGAGGTCTCACCAAGGTGCCCAGGCGGGTCTCGAACCCGCGGGCTCAGGCAATCCACTCACCTCAGCCTCCCAAAGGTGCAGGATTACGGGCTGAGCCACCGAGACTGGCTTATTTATATCTCTTAACCAGACTGTAACACTTTGAAGGTAAAAACCATTTCCTAGACATTAAAAAAAAGGAAAATAACAACAGACTTTTATGTCATAGAGTCTCAATAAATGATCATTGAATAAAAATCATTCAAAAGAACCTTATTTTGAGATAGAAACCTTTTTTAAAGCTAAAATTTCCTTTTATGCTCTGTTATCTGTAATTTTTTCTTAACTTCATCATACAGACACACATATATAAAAACTTTTATTTATTTATTTTATTTAGGGGGAGTCTCACTCTGTCGCCCAGACTGGAGTACCGTAGCACAATCATGGCAACGGCAGCCTCCACCTGCTGGGCTCAGGAGATTTTTTCCACCTCAGTCTTCCATGTGGCTGGAACTACAGGCATGTGCCGCCTCGCCCAGCTAATTTTTTGATTTACTGTAGAGATGAGTTCTCGCCATGTTGCCCAGCCTGGTCTGGAACGCCTGGGCTCAGACAATCCTCTTGCCTCCAACTCCCAAAGTGCGGGGATTACAGGTATGAGCCACTGCACCCAGCCCATACTTACATTAAAAAAAATAAAACTGGTAAGAATAACTGCATGCCAAATAAAATCTTATTTTCCTAAAGTGTTATTTGAGGTTTTACATATTGGCATCTACTTTGTGGGATTTTAGCCTTCTCTGCCCATGGGACTCACTTGGAGAATTTTTTAAAAACACAGTTCTCAGAGCCATTTCTTCAAAATCTCAACTGAGATTCTGGCCAAATTGGTTTGAGGTAGAGACTAGATTCTTATTTTCATAGTTCCTCAGGTGATGTTAGCATGCAGCTAGGGTTGTGGATTTACTGATCTAGTCCACTGACATATGCTCCAAGGGCATTTCCTTTGAAATCCTTCACCACAGGGAGATCGAAGACTTCACAGAAATTCACTTGAGATCAGTCTTGTCTGGTCATCTGGCGAACTCTCTGAGTCCTCCTCATTTCCATCAAAATTCTAGCAGTCTTAAATCTCTCCCCAGCACCCACATCAGAGGCTTTATTCACTGTTAAAAAAATCTTACCTCATAAGTCTGACATATTATAATGTTTTGTCATTTTGCCTTTACATTCCACTATAAGCGTCTTTTAAATAACTCTACCAACTTCACTGTTCAATTGTTTTTCAAAAATATACTATGCATATATACATAGATTGATATATGTATATTGGATACGTAAGAGCACACACATTAGCCGGGCATGGTAGGTAGCACGCGCCTGTAGTTCCAGCTCCTTGGAAGGCTGAGGCGGAAGGATCACCAGAGCCCAGCAGGTCAACGCTGGGGTGGCCGTGAGTGTGCCACTGCACTCCCGCCTGGGCAACAGAGTGAGACTCCAGTTAAAAAAAAAAAATTTAGGAAAATGTACATTCAAACATATAAGGATGTACCTTATATTTATCAGTCTGTCAGAAATTTAAAATCTGACAAGGAGAGCATGTGAAGAAGTGAATGTTAAAATACGCTGATTTGAGTATAAGTTAGAACAATCATTTTGGGGAATGAGTTGGCAGTATCTAATGTATTAGTCATTGCCATAACAATGCTTTGTAAAAAAAGAAAAAAATAGCCCAACTAAGTAAAGATTTCTTAAACACAGGATGCAAAAAAAAAAAAACAAAAAAAAGAAGAAGAAGAAGAAAGAAAAGAGGCTGGGCGTGGCGGCTCAGCCTGTAATCCTAGCACTTTGGGAGGTCACGGCAAGAGGATTGCCTAAGCTGGGGGGTTCAAGACTAGTTCAGGCAACTTGATGAGGCCTCATTTCTACAATAAATCAAAAATTAGCCCGGCATGGTAATATGCACTTGTAGTTCCAGCTACTTGGAAGGCTGAGGCAGAAGGATCGCCGGAGCCCAGCGGGTCGACGCTGGGGTGGCCGTGAGCGTGCCACTGCACTCCAGCCTGGGTGAAAGAATGAGACTCCAACTCAAAAAAAAAGAAAAAAGAAAAGAAAGAAAAGTGAAAAGAAATGTAAGAACAATTAAATAAATGAAAGAATATTGATAAATTGAAATTCACTATTCATCAGTACTACTGGGTGGGGCATGGTGGCTCACACCTGTAATCCCAGCACTTTGGGAGGCTGAGGTGGGAGAATCGCGTGAACCCAGGAGTTTGAGACCAGTGTGGGCAACATAGCAAGACCTCGTCTCTACAATTAAAAAATAATAATAAACACTACTGAAAGAGTGGAAAGAGAATCTACAGACTAGGAAAAACATTTGCAATAATATATCCTACAAACTCCTACAAATCAATAAGAAAGAGACAAAAGATTAAAATAAAAAATGGGCAAAGGCATAAAAAGGAACCCCACAAAAGAGGGTATTCTAATGGCCAATAAGCATATATAAAAAGGTGTTGTTCATCAAAGACATAAATAAGTTGAAAGTAAAAAGATGGAAAAAGATACAATGCAAACAGCAAAAAGACTTACAGTGGTTATACTAAGATCAAAGCAGACTTTGATGCAAAAAGTATTATGAGATATAAAAGACATTCTTATGATAGAAGGGTCAATCCACCTGGAAGTTATAACATATACACATATATTTATATATACACATATATTTCTCTAAAACTCAGCCCCAAAATACATGATGCAAAACCTGACAGAAATGCATGGGAAAATAGACAAGTCAATAATAACTGTGAGGCAGGGTAGCTAGCCCAGGTTAGACACAGATGGATAAATTTCCTATGGGCAGGTTTTAGGAAACATTCAGACATTTTAAAAATTACATTGGCCGGGCTCGGTGGCTCAGCCTGTAATCCCGCGCCTTTGGGAGGCTGAGGTGAGTGGATTGCCTGAGCCCGCGGGTTCGAGACCCGCCTGGGCAACTTGGAGAGACCTCATCTCTACAATAAATCAAAAAATTAGCCGGGCGTGGTAGCGCGCGCCTGTAGTTCCAGCTACTTGGAAGGCTGAGGCGGAAGGATCGC
>CAUYQG010202747.1:0-11909 GCA_963574415.1 Tarsius wallacei | reverse complement strand
CGGTGCAGGACAATGTATCTTCGATGCAGTGCTTCCTTTTATGGTGCAGGACTGGTTTTCTTGGTTGCAGGGCTCTCCCGTTAGGTGCAGGACAGGCTTTTTTAATTTATATATATATATATATAATCAGTATTTTTTATTATCGTATTGTGGGTTACAGTTAAGGATTAGGTATACAGTTGTTCTTCATTCAGAACCCTTGGTGATAAGAGGTGTCTCCCCGTCCCCAGACAAATATTGAGTATCATCAATCGCATCTCCCCTCTCCTCCCCTCCCATTAATTTCCCACCACTGTCATTTTCTTATATTATTATGTTGGATGTTCAACGTTCACTACATGGGTGAGAACATGTGATACTCCGATCTTTGTTTCTGTGAGAGGTCCCTCAGTATTATAGATTCTAGTTCTATCCAAGTTACTGCGAAATCCATGATTTTGCTCTTTTTTATGGCTGCGTAGTATTCCATCGTGTACATGTACCACATTTTTTTAATCCAGTCCTCTTTTGATGGACAACATGGTTGCTTCCATGTTCTTGCTATTGTGACCAATACTGCGATAAACATACGTGTGCTGGTGTCTTTTTTATAGAGCGATTTGAGTTCTTCAGTGTATATTCCCAGTAGGGGGATTGCAGGGTCATATGGGAGGTTGATATTTAGGGCTTTTAGAAATCGCCATACTGTTTTCCACAGAGGTTGTACTAGTTTACACTCCCACCAACAGTGTAGAAGTGGAACACTGAATTTTTAAAGGACTGCATCTATTACAATGCATTCTCAGAAATTGGACTTGCTTAAGATTGAACATAAGCTACATGCAAGAAAGTATAGAGCACTCAGAGGAAGCAAAATCCCTTTAATTTACCTTAAAAATCTCATTGTGTAAGGGGATTTAACAATATTTCTTTAGATCTTTTTCAAAGTAAATACATCTTGCATTTAAATTAGTTGTGAAAGAGGGTTAGAATTACTAGGCATACAAAGAAAAGAAGTTTAGTAATCCAGAATTTCATATAAACAATCATCATATACATGAATCTGCATAGTACTTTCAAGATTATATAACAATTTAAGATAGCTCTTTGTAGTGTTTACAAATAGAGGCCTTGCTGTAATGAATAAATAAAACGTATGCATGATAAAAATCATCTGCTTTCAGGCTTTTTTTTTTTTTGCTAATAGGTTAAATAACATAAACTGTTCTTTTGAATTGCTTCAACATGCATGATACTGACAAATTCTTTCTGGATGAGACACAATGGAACTCATTAATTAAGAACATTGGCTCTGAAATCAGACTGCCAGAGCTCAAATTCTGGCTCTATTTCTAGCTGTGTAATATTAGGCATATTACTTGTCCTCTTTGTGATTATGTTTACTTATCTGATATATATTTACCTAATAAGATTGCTGTGACATTGAATTAATTCATGCACATTTTAAAAATTTTCCTGTTTATTTTAAAGATGTTGGGTACAATTCAGGGTTAGGTATACAAACGTTCAATGTGCAAGCACCCTTGTTGATGAGGTGTACCGCCCCCTTCCCTGGCAGTTTCCCTCAACTGCCAATCCTATCCCCTCTCCCCTGGCAGTTTCCCAATATTGCCAGTCCCTTTCTTATGGTATTATGATAATCGTTCATGGTCTGCTTATGAGTGACAACATATGGTACTCTGTTCTTTGTTTCTGTGATAGATCACTGAGTATGATAGACTCTAAATCCATCCAAATTGCTGCAAAGTTCAGGTTTGTCCTTCTTTATAGTTGCAACATGGTTGGTTCCATGTTTCTGCTCTTGTGAATAGTGCTTCAATAAACATGCGTGTGCAGCTATCTTTTTGGTAGAACGATTTGAGTTCCTCCAGGTATATTCCCAATAGGGGGATGGCTGGGTCATATGGAATGTCAATTTCTAATTCTTTCAGAAATCACCACAATGTTTTCCAAAGGAGGCTACACTAGTTTGCATTCCCACCAGCAGTGTAGAAGTGTTCCTTTTTCTCCATATCCTCACCAGCATCTGCTGTTGTTTTATAAATGATGATCATTTTTACTGGGGTTAGGTGGTATCTCAATGCGGCTTTATTTGCATTTCTCTGTTGATGAGTGAGGCTGAGCACTTTTTCATGTGTCTGTTGGTTGCCTGTATATTTTCTTTTGAGAAGTGTCTATTCATGTCTTTTGCCCGCTTTTTGATGGGGCTGTTTGTTTTTTTCCTTTTGTCACGTTTGGGTTCCTTGTAGATCTTAGATGTTAGGTCTTTGTCAGATATACAGTTGGCAAATACGTTTTCCCATTATGTGCCTTGTGTCCTCACTCTCTTGATGGTTTCTTTTGCTTTGCAGAAACTTTTCAGTTTGATGAGGTCCCACTTGTCTATCTTATCTCTTATGGCATGGTCACTTAGGGATTTGATCAGGAATTGGTTGCCAGTTCCAATTTCCATAAGGGTATCTCCTGCATTTTCTAAGATTCTTGCAGTTGAGGTTTTATTTTTAGGTCGTTGATCCATTTAGAGTTGATTTTTGTGTATGGTGATAGGTAAGGGTCCTATTTCAACCTTCTGCATGTGGTCAGCCAGTTTTCACAGCACCATTTACTGAACAGGTTTTCCTCTCCCCAGTGGTCATTGGTGGAGGATTTGTCAAAGATGACTTGGTTGAGATATTGAGGTTTTTGCTTCCAGAATCTATATCATCTTCCATTGGTCTGTATGCCTGTTCTTGTGCCAACACCAGGCTGTTTGGATTATTGTAGACTTATAGTAAAGTTTGAAGTCTGTAAGTGTTATACTTCATGTTTGTTTCTTTTAAGGAGTGTTCATGCAGATTTCTTAAAACTTTCCCTGATATAGTGAATGTGCAATAAATGTTACTGGTTATTACTCATGTACACAGGACAAAAAATAACTTCATCCTGGGTCAGAGCGTGTACTCTCACATGTAGTGTGACATGAACTCCATGTTATTTGGGCATATCTATATATTATAGAAATAAAATAAAATAGATTCATTCAATGCATTCATTATTAAGACATAAATCTCTACCAAGTAGCACATACATAGCACTAGAACCTACTTTCTCACCCTAAGCTAAATGTTTCTGGATAATTACTGAAGCTTACTTTTCATGTATTGTTGTATTTAATTGTTATAATACCACATGTGAGATAGTTACTATTATTCTCATTTTACAGATAAAGAAACTGTGATTCAAGGATGTTCATTAAAAGTTGCCCAAGGTAACACATAATAAAGGACAGTGTCAACATTTAAACTCAGAAGTCTGACTCCAGAGGCTTTCCTCTTAATCACTGGGTAGCTGAAGCATTAGTAGCCATCATCCTGGTTGTTATTTTTTCTGCCTTCTAGCTGTTAGTGACTTGCCAATATGAATCACAGTTCTATTCAGATAATGAAGCCTTATGCAAGTTCATTACATACTGTTAAAATATAAATCTATCTTGGTATGCCATTAAAATCGACTCTGTCAAAGCATAAAGTGTACTTCCTGGAAGTTACCACTGAGCTTTAGTTGAGAACATTTACTCCTTAATCCAATTTATTTTCCTGGACAGAACTGCCTGTAGAAACGACCAAATTTTCAATAAATTATTCAACCACGAATATATTTTACTGTAACTTTTTGTTCCCACCCTCAAGTGTCTTGTGCTTAAGGATGGCTAATCATTTGTACTAATCTTGTTAGTAGGTCTATAGTATATAGGGAAGCACAGTACCCATTGAAAACAGAAATTGCTCTTATAATACTCCCCTCAAAGCCCCTCTGCTAACTTGTTGTTGCTCACAGCTTCACCATTTTTAACATAATTTTAACCTAAAACCTCAGAATCACCTTTCTTCTCGTTTTTTATCATCTCCTAGAGCACATTTGTCAAATCCTATTTTCTACTACCTTAAAATTTCTCAAATTTTTCTTCTATCCAGTCTCATTGTAGCAACTCTATTTCATGTGCCCTCTATTTCCTGACTGACTGTATTATTTCTTTAGCCTGCCTGCCGGCCTCTTCATTTGAATTATTCCTCTGTTGATTGACTTTACCCATTATTTGGGTGTATACTTTGAAACATTTCTTCATCATTATAAGCAAAACAAACAAGTTCAATGGCTTCTTATATTCTTTTCAATCACTTCTAATTTTGGCATTCAACATCTCACAAGAAGTGGTCCCAGTACATTATCTTTTTTTTTTTAATTTTAGGTTCGAGAGTACACATATATATTTTTTACATGGGCGTGTTTTGTAGTGGTGGGGATTGGGTCCCAAGTGCTCTGTTCTCCAGAGAACAGTGCACCCCATGGGTAATTTCTGAACTCTAACTTTCATCCCCACCTTTCCCCTTATTGATTTCCACATTTTAAAAAATAGCTTTTATTTTTAAATTTTAAAAGCACTACACACCTGTTAGAATAAGATCAAATAAAACAAAGTATATACATGGTGAAAAATCACCCCATAATTTCCCGTGGGTGTCATCTTTATTGTTTGAGGCATAACCTTAAGTATTTTGTAGATAGATTTTATCACACTTCCTGATTTTTAATGATTGATTCCTACCAAACTGTATTATGTGATGTGGTGGCTCATTTGCCATACTTTCATTTCTCTCAGCTTTTTTCTTTCTGTGAAATGCCCCTCTCTATTTTTATGTAATTTCTAATACATCCTTCAAAATTCATTTGAAATGCAAATTCTACCATGAAAATTTCCCATTCCCCTAACTGAATATTATTTCTCTATCTTCTGAATCTTAATAGCACATAGCCTGCATACAGTTTGACACTCATATTTTGTGGTGTAGTTGTTTGTATTTTTACATTTATATTCTTTTCAGAAGGTGTTCAGGGATTATTTAATTGAGTCTGTATCAAACATTAGGCAAAGATGACAACTTCTAATTTAATGAATATACTTATAGATAAACAAATCAATGCCATCTTATTCAGAGCTTAGTAGAATTTCAATTTAACTGTTTTCAAAGGCTTAATTATGGCATTACACTCAATGAAAAAGATGTGCATGTGTGCAAAAGATGTGCATGTGTGTAACAAATGCATGCACTATAGTCTCTTTATAATGGGATGTTCTGAAAGAAAAAAAAAAGAAAAGAAAAAGACTAAGAAAATATAAATAAAACCCACCATTTAGTATTAGGGAAAATTCTAGAAATCTAACTGACATGTTGTATTGATCATATAAGAATTCTAGGCTAACTTTTACCACTAAGCTACTTCTTCAGCTTTCAGTTGAGAATGTTCCCTGCTCAATAGATTTATTGAATTAAATCCATGAGCTCTACCTACTAATTCTTCTTGCTGTTTGATTATAATGAGAGCTAGGCAAGCTCTACAGAAGGACATCTGAGATTCCTTCAATGCAATGGCAATCACCAGGCTCTCCCTAGAAGCAATCATACACTGAGTTTGATCGGCTTTTCAAGCTGTGCCTAATTACCAGTCTCCTGTCTGAAAATTTTTCAGTGGTTATATATTCCTGACCAAGGCCAAAGAGGCCTGGAGAAATATATTTCATGCTATTTAAAGAAAACATGAATTTTAATCAGAAGCAGGAATACCAATAACCCTGCAAGGATGATACTGCATTAGCTTTGCATAGAATATGCATTTGAAATGCAACTTCTACCATGAAAATTTCCCACTCCCCTAACTGAATATTATTTCTCTATCTTCTACACACCTGTTAGAATAAGATCAAATAAAACAAAGTATATACATGGTGAAAATCACCTCATAGTTTCCCATGGGTATCATCCTTATTTTTTGAGGCATAGCCTTAAGTATTGATTTTTCTATTTTGTAGATAGATTATATCACACTTCCTGATTTTTAATGATTGATTCCTACCAAACTGTATTACATGAGGCTCCTGGCCTCAAAGGCTGTTTCCAGAGGGAAAGTACAATACAATGTTTAAAATAAATAAAAAAGCTGGCAAATTTTATTAAAAACCTGTCTCAGCCGGGCTCGGTGGCTCAACCTGTAATTCCGCGCCTTGGGAGGCCGAGGTAAGTGAATTGCCTGAGCCCACGGGTTCGAGACCCACCTGGACAACTTGGCGAGACCTCATCTCTGCAATAAATAAAAAAATCAGCCGGGCATGGTAGCGCGCGCCTGTAGTTCTAGCTACTTGGAAGGCTGAGGCAGAAGGATCCTCTGAGCCCAGCAGGTCGAGGCTGCTGTGGCCGGGAGCGGCCACTGCACTCCAGTCTGGGCGATGGAGTGAGACTCCAACTCAAAAAAACAAACAAAACAAAACAAAACAAAACAACAACAACAAAAAAAACCTGTCTCAGGCTGTGATCTTAACTAGAAACCTTATTTAGTACATTAGTATAACCAATATTTTACTCCTTCTTAATGAAACGAGCAGTGCAACCTTTAGGCTGCTCATAGAGGTTATGTGGGCCAAGATTTTTTAAATTTTAAATCTGGCTGTAACTCAAAAACTCATTCATGAGGAAATATAATTGACAACTAAAGTGGTGTGGTTCTATTTGTGAACTTCATTGCGTTCTGAGTCTATTGAAAGATTCTTTAATATGCTCTCTTAAGAAGGTAGCTGTGAAATTGAGTTAAGTTGAGCCATCTGGGACTTGTGATATAAACTGAAGAAAACATCATTTTAGGACTCAGGTGTACATCATAGTTTCTTATAATGCATGGTCACAGAAGTTGTTTGCAGAGTAAGCAAAGTCCCCTGGATGTGCATAGAAGTCATATGCAACAGCAATGCAAACTATAGAGTAATTTATTAAAGCTGCTACAGTTTAGGGAAGAGCAGTACTAAAGAGTTTCACACTATTTGAATTATTGTATTTTCCACCAGTCCTGCATAGTGGCTTCAGACATGGGTGATCAAGTTTGGAGGATAACAAAGAGCAATAGTCTATTTTGAGGGTGTAACAAATGCAGGAAAGTATGATGCATACAAATGACCATGTTTTTGTTAACCAAACATACTTTTTTTATATGCGCACTTATAAACTTGTTTGACTTTAAGAACCTCTGAAGAAAAAATAAAATTGTTTTATTCTGAGTATATAATAAAATACTAAAGAATTTTTACTTATTTTTACAGAAAATACCTAATCCTTATGCCACAAAATTTCCAGATATATTATGCCATATTTTGTTCACTTTCAAATAAATAGCATCCATATAAGTTTCAAATAATAATAAATTTGAATATATTTTGACATTTATTTATTTATATTACAATTCTATTAACCTGGCTAAACTTAGTGAAACATATTATTTTCAGGTTACACTGATGTAGTCCTTATAGTTCTGTTTAAAGAAAATATTCCAACCCCATTTCTTTTTTTTTTTTTTTTTTTTTTTTTTAGTTGGAGTCTCACTCTGTCGCCCAGACTGGAGTGCAGTGGCCGCTCCTGGCCACCACAGCCTCGACCTGCTGGGCTCAGGCGATCCTTCCACCTCGGCCTTCCAAGTAGCTGGAACTACAGGCGCGCGCTACCATGCCCAGCTAATTTTTGATTTATTGTAGAATTGAGGTCTCGCCAACTTGCCCAGGCGGGTCTCGAACCCGCAGGCTCAGGCAATCCACTCACCTCAGCCTCCCAAAGGCACGGGATTACAGGCTGAGCCACCGAGCCTGGCTCCCATTTCTTTTAGATGGCAAATTCTTAGTCATTGTTGGGTTTTAATTGGAGGCCACTAATTGGAAAGGTTTTGTCCTGTGATCTTTTGGGTATTTGGATTCCACCATCCAAGCACATTTTGTTGTACTACTGCTCTTTGCCCTAAGAAATATATTCAATAAATATTCATAATGATATTATTAGTATTAGTATTCAATGTAAAATTAAATTGGCAAAAGCTATAATAGTTATTTTTGCATAGCAATATTTATTATTGACTATAAACTAAAATTAAGCCATCAAATACGGATTCATGAAAAAATAAACTTTGTAGAAATTAAAACAGAATACTATCAATAAATGCTAAAACTATACATGGTTTCATTGGATTAGATAAACAAGGTATCAAGGTATTAACATGGCTAAGTGGAGTTTATTCTTGAAATTACTTTCCTATTAAAAATTCATTTATGAGCCGGGTTTGGTGGCTCAGCCTGTAATCCCTTGCTTGGGGAGGCTGAGGTGAGTGGATTGCCTGAGACCGCGGGTTCGAGACCCGCCTGGGCAATTTGGTGAGACCTCATTTCTACAATAAATCAAAAATGAGCTGGGCGTGGTAGCGCGCGCCTGTAGTTCCAGCTACTTGGAAAGCCGAGGCGGAAGGATCGCCTGAGCCCAGCAGGTCGAGGCTGCGGTGGCCGGGAGCGGCCACTGCACTCCAGTCTGGGCGACAGAGTGAGACTCCAACTCAAAAAAAAAAAAAAAAATTCATTTATGTAAATATAATTTTGAAGAAAATTGTATAATTTATAAATTTGAAGTCAAGATATCCATATGTCATAGTCTGACAAAACAAAAAAGTCTAAACATCTACTGAATTAAAACATGGTAGAAGCAAACCTTTTATATCTCCACCTGTGTGTTCCAATAATACCCTTTATTGTCCTATGATAGAATTTGTCGTATGATACTGCAGTTGCTTGTTTGCTTATCTGCACATCATACTCAAATGTAAGATTTTTGAAGGAAGGGACAATGTTACCCCCCCCACTAGATCTTCAGCATTCTAGAATTTTAAAAAAGGTCAGGGAATATTTGTAGAAAAACAAAAAAAGTCAAAAGAGCTCAAGTGTAATGTATGTAAGTGCATCAAAGTAGAGGATATTGGCAGAAAAATGTGTACTGGAAGACAAGATTAGACGGGTTGGAAATAGAGTGGTATGAGGCTTGCATATCATTCTCAGGAGTGAAAACTCATGAGCATTGAGGAACTTTTAAATTTTGTTACTGCTTAAGAAGAGAGAAACATGTCCAAAAGCATTATAGCAAGGAAAAACAAGCAATGACATGTAGGCTAAATCCAGCTCACCAGCTTTTTGAAATAAAGTTTTATTGGAACACAGCCATGTTCATATGCTTATGTATTGTCTATTACTGCTTTGGCACTTCAGTGATAGAGGTGAGGTAGTTACAACAAAGAATGTGCTCCCCAAAGCCTAAAATACTTACAATCTGGCTCTTTTTTTTAAAAAGTTGCTCAATTCCTGATCTACATATATCATTTTTTTTGAAACACAGAGCTGAAGGAAAAAGACAGGTAAATATTCTGAAATATTGATTCTGTGAGTTATTCAGTCTTAAAGTGAAACTTTAATTTTTTTTTAAAGATAGGGTCTTATTCTGTTGCCCAGTTGGAGTGCAGCAACATGATTATGACTCATTATGGCATCAAACTTCGGTGCTCAAGGAATATCTTGCCTCAGCCTTTCAAGTAGCTAAGACTTCTAAGACTGTAGGCACTTGACACCATATCCAGTAAATTTTTAAATAAATTTTATACAGGTTTCTCACTATGTTGCCCAAGCTGATATCAAACTTCTGGTCTCAAGTGAGTCTTGTTGTTTCAGCCTTCCAAATTCTTGGTATTACAGGTGTGAGCCTGGCCCGAATGGTCTTTTAATACTAAAAATTTGTGTGAAATTAGGCTACCATAATCAGGGATCTTCAGTGACAGATATATCTGGGCACTGGTGTTCAATAGTCTATAATTTTCTCCATTTATTTGTTTTATTTTTATTTTTATTTGTTTTGATACAACTCTGTCACCCAAGTAGGAGTACAGTGGCAGGATCATACCTCACTGCAGCCTTCAACTCCTGAGCTCAAGTGATCCTCCTGCCTCAGCCTCCTCAGTAGCTGGGATTATATATTATGGGATTATAACCTGACTAATTTTTATTTTTGTAGAGACCAGATCTTGCTTTATTGCCCATGCTGGTATCAAACTTCTGGCCTCAAAGGATCCTTCCATTTTGGCCTCCCAAGGTGCTGGGATTACAGACGTGAGCCACTGCACATGACCATTTTTTCTTACACTTTATTTTAAGTTTATTTCTATGTTTTTGTCATGATTGAGATTATATTTTTATAATTTTTCATCCACTTTCCTTTGATTGTTTTCTGAAAAATAAAATAGAAAAATAACAAACACTGAATTATCTAACAAATTATGATAATAGATATTAGTTAATTCGATTGAGTTTCAAAAATCATATTGTCAGGCCAGCATGGTGTCTCACACCTTTAAGCCCAGCACTTGGGAGGCTGAGGTGGGAGAATAGCTTGAAGACAAAAATTTGAGACCAGCCTGGGAAATGTAGCAATGCCATATCTCTACAAAAAAAAAAAAAAATTGCTGGGTGTGGAGGTGAGTGCCTGTAGTCCGAGCTTCTTGCTAGGGGACTGAGGTGATAAGATCGTTTGAGTTCAGGAGGTCGAAGCTGTAGTGAGCTATGATCAAACCACTGCACTCCAGTATGGGTGACAGAGCAAGACTGCCCCACCCAAGGATTATATTGTTTGAAAATTGTAAAAATTTTGTCCTTTCAAAATTTTTATATTTTTAATGAATAGTCTTAAATATACTTAAAAAAATAGAATTGGAAAAATTTGGACTGTTTTAGCTCAAGAAACTAAAAAATGTTTAAAATTAACAGAATAAACTAAAAATCAATTACTAATAAAAATAATAAAATTTTAAGTGTAGATATCTTTTTATTCATTTCAAATATTTTGTTATTTCCATCAGTGTTTACTTTTTAAAACTTAAATTATTTAAATGTGTGTGTGAGTGTATGTGTGTATGTGTGTATGTGTGTGTGTGTGTGTGTGTGTGTGTATAATTTATGACTTTATGGCTTGTTTTAATTATCATTTTGCTATTGCTTTAGGCTTATTCATTATAATCACCAATTTTATTGTATTTAACAGCATTTTTATAAAAGAATGTGCACTGGTGTTGGATTTAAAAAAATTTTTTATCTAAAAATGTGGGATACAATTCACGGTTAAGTATACAAATGTTCATTATACATGTACCCTTGTTGATGAGGTGTGCCACCCCGATGTGGGATTTTAAATGTCACTTACTGTGAATGGAGCTCAGTAGTTTCTTCTTATAATTCAGGGAAATTCTTGCTCATTATTTCTTCAAATGGTTTATCATTTTCATTCTTATTATTCTCCTTTACTAGTTCCCTTTTATATAAATATTACAAATTTTGGAATTTAATATTGTGTCTTTTCATTTTTATTACATATTTTCAATCTTTTCCTTTTTGCCACAATGTAGAATTCTTCAGTGTGACATTGTAACTAATTTTATTTATTTATGTGTTGCCCTTCAGATATACTTTCTGCTCTCTTCAGCCAATTTACTAATGTTTTAAATTTTTGCTTTAATTTTTGCACATCCATTTGTTTTTTTTTTTCTTTTTTTTTATTGTGATATTGAGGGGTACAGTTAAGGGTTAGGTACACAAATATATCACCCTTGTTGATAAGGAGTGTCTCCCTGTCCCCAGACAGGTATTTACTGCCATTAATCCCTTTCCTTATCCCTCCCCCCCCCTTGTTTCCCACCACTGTCAGTCATTTTCTTGTGGTAATATGTTGGATGGTCAAGGTCTATTATATGAGTGAGAATATGTGGTACTCAGTTTTTTGTTTCTGTGAGAGATCACTCAGTATTATAGACTCTAGTTCCATCCAGGTTGCTGCGAAATTCATGATTTTGTTCTTTTTTATGGCTGCATAGTATTCCATTGTGTATATGTAACACATTTTTTTAATCCAGTCCTCTTTTGATGGACAGCAAGTTTGCTTCCAGGTTCTTGCTATTGTGAACAATGCTGCAATAAACATATGAGTGCAGGTATCTTTTTTATAGAGTGATTTGAGGTCTTCAGGGTATATTCCCAG